>JAVTVY010055953.1:0-31692 GCA_036873755.1 Hanleya hanleyi | reverse complement strand
GCTTTCACAGTACATATTCATTTAAGAGCTAAAATTATTACAGACGCTGTAATCGATCATAACCAGACAAAACGAAAACTGGCACCGCGGTAACACCACTAATGTTAACTCGGCCGAAACGGACATAACACTTTACATACGAGCAAAATTTATGCATATCTAACGTATTTGACAAAGTCAATGTATCGAAATTTCGTCGCACTACTCTATTCCATACTCCAATATTTCAAGCACGTGAAATCAAAAATAAATTATTTGCGGGGAATGTGACTTCCACATCCCTAGCTGGACATGCTAGTGGGGAACCCTCAATCTCAGGTTAATCACCATTGGTGAAGTTAACGTCCAACAAATGCAAAATTGAGCTTGGCATCCGGCCCTATGTTATTCAGTGATGTATTCCCCTACGGAACCTGTTGCCTCGACGGAGGTCTTTGCGCTCACCCAGCGCTTGTTTATAACAAGCGACCAGATCGATACTATGAAGAATAACAAAACACAATTTAAAAAAACCTGACTCTTTCACAAAGATGTGAAACTGATTCTGGGAGTTACTAAAAGCAGCAACGGAGAACTTAAATTGGTTACTAAAAACAGTAACGGAGAACTTAAATTGATTACTGAAAAACAGTAACGGAGAACTAAAATTGTTTACAGGAGTTCTCTCCCCATGAAAAATTTTGAACCAACTTTTTCATCTCATCAAACGAAAGATTTCGACGGTTAAATAAGGCTATCAATTCATGAAAATAAACAATCGGAATGTTATCAAACATTAGCTATAACGATCACGGATAAAGCAATCTTTTTGTTTTCAGTAACCAAACAGTTGAGTTCCGCATTTCTTTACTCAGTTAGGTAACGTTATTGAATTTCAAACTTTACTGGACTGGGGGGTAGAATACAAAGTTCGAAATAAAAAAGTATTCGCTATAAATTCTTTTAATTCCATATGCTATCAAACACAAGTTTTGCATGCTTTTGTATAGATAACTGTCTCTAAAGTCTTACGTGCCCTGTTAAGACTCTCTGTTGTACAACCTTGTTCTGTGTTATGGTGGAACACAAATGGAAACATCTCGTACAAAAAGTAACAATGGATGTTTTTCTTCCTACTGCGTGGAGCATACGATTCAAACTTATGCCAATAGGTGTTCGATTTACATATATTAGTGTTGTAATTTTGTTGAAGTGAAGCCTCCGAGTTACATGGTACCGGCACTGACCCACCATCAAAGGGTCTAAATTGCAGAGTGAAAATGTCACATTTTTTAAAAGAGAACTGATTTTTGTATAACGGCAATTCATCCCAAATATGCTTCTGGTTTTCGGCGAAAAAGAAAATATCTGTAAAAGGCCATCGGTAAGGTTCATGTATTATTGTCATCAATGAAGTCTCAAAGAATTTCCACTGTTGTCCCGTAGGAGAATGCAGACTATAAAACGGTACCTTAGACAAAATAGCTTGTACTCGGATTTTTTCTGACGTGTTCAACATAACGTCAATATCATCATCCAAAGGAACCAGTCCATGATGACGATACACTCCGAGATGACTACCGCCATACAGAAAGAACGTGATGTTAGCCTTGGTTAACTCCTCTGCCATGGTGTAGAAAGTCCCCAGTAAGATTGTATATTCCATTTCAGAAATGATCGGTTGAAACGACGAAGCCACAATATATCGTTGTTTCTCCATCTCGATTTGCCTTCTGGGAACGTCAAGTTTATTATCTATAGCTCGGAACATTTCGTTTTCAGGACTTCCACTGATACCTTTAATGAGATCGTCATATCTCAGTGATAGCTTCTCCTTCCACTTCTTGTCCCATAGGATGCTGAGAACCCCCGACACAGTTCCACAATCGGAAAATCCGGTAGATACAGCGATTTTCGTTTGACGAGTCCCAGATTGAACGATTCCTGTTACACTCTGATTGACACTAGAAGTCTCTGACTGACAGAGCCGTGATTGTTTCCGGACGGTTGACCTCTGTGAACGGGAGCAATTTCTCTTAGGCTTTCCAAACTATCGGCGGTCTGTCTTATCTGGACCGCTTCATCTTCGTTGTATCCCTGGTAACGGCCGGTGATGAAAATCTCCACATAACTGATACAGAGAAGGATAATGAACATTAGTGATACTATCAAAATCCTATTGCCTTTGAACTTGGTGAGAAGGCAGCAATAGATCCTTCGCAGAGCCGTCAACACTGAGCGCATCTTCGACTTGATGTCATATCTTTTCGTACCAGTTTAGGCCTTTAATCTGTTTATGCCGTACCATGCTTCATGATTATGTCTAACTGTGAACTTAATAATCACCTTGGTGCCTCTGGAAATAAAAGTGAAATTTTGTTTCCAATGTTCGCTGTATAGCAGCATGTATGTACGCAATCATGTCAGGTCGGTGTTTATTGAAGAAAAAGCACACTCAAATTCCATCCTGAAATAATAGTGCCGTCGATAATTCCTGCATAAGTTATGGATTTTTAACAACTGCTTCCAGAAATGTGGCAGTGTGGAAATAAAGTACGTGCCTCTAGGCTATTTGAGGGAGTAGCGTTCTTCAGAACATGGACACAAAGCGTGTTATTTCGAGTTGATCGCCGAAGTAAGCGAGCACAATATCGACCATATTCACCAAGCGTTATTGCAGTGTTATGTGATTTAGCATCCCAGATGGGCGAATTAGACCCGATCTGCCTCGTCTCGCCTGTCGTTTCACTAAAGAACATATCACATAGGAATCCGCCAAATCTTTGTCTGGTCTCCATCAAAGCGTACACAGAGCACAGTAATTTGACTGTTCAGTTGTAACTGTTATGGCATCTCGGCTTTCCGACAGACTACCAAACTCCATAATCCTGCAGCCACCACGGGGCTGACTGACGAAATTCTATCGTCCTACACCAGTAGATTCGATATTTGTTTCCATCGTCGGTCGTCTTTTGTACAGAATATACTATGGCCATTAGAAGTAATCAAATGAGCTTACTCTCTATACATGTTGGACCAAAAAAGCGTCTGTCCTTTGTTTGCACCCTTAATACAGACTGCAGGTTTACTCTCAGCACACGACTGGACGAGTTCTAGTCCGTGTATAGTATAGTATTCGTCATGGCGGTTTTTATACACACTGCAAACGGCTGGGCCGGTTCCGCCATCACTTATATTCCTGGATCGATAATCAGAGCGAGCCCTCCCCTTTGTAGCCGAAAATATCATTTTATACTGCGCAGGCTAATTCACCATACATGTAGTTAATCAATTCTGGCCGCAGCCTAGCTCATCCATAGATTTATATTTGTAAAACTATAACTAACTAAATCTGAACAATGACAAACGAATTAACCGGTAAGAAAGGTTGGGATGGCCAGCGGACCGTATTCACAGCTTAGAGCTTGCGGAGTCCTGTGGACGGTCGAGTCACAAAGAACATCGTGCTCTGCTGTTCGCCAAATTAGTTCTGAAGATACCCATACATCAGTGCCGAAGTAAGAAGATTAAAATCTAGTGGATACATTTATTCATTCGTAACTCATATCAACTGCACATATATCCCATATAGATATGTATTACAATGGGTTATGCTTCATTGGAGTAAGGGAGCATATGCTGGGTAGTGATTCAACACATATAAGAGATGCCGACAGTGGGAAGAGGTGCCGACATACAAACAGAGCCACATGACTTCACAGCATAGTCCTCTGGTTAACCTATTCTAACGATGTGTTGTATCTCAGGTACGCTTTTATTGTACCTGTTCATGTGGCAACTTGAATGATATGACCACACGGCCCCTAGCAACGGCATAAGCGGTATTAGATACAAATCTAGAGAGTTATGATGGAAATGCTCTGACAACTCGTATATTGGTAATTGGTGAGCTGTGTCGCTGTGATACAGCACAACATGTAGCACAGCATGCACTGTATGACCACTGTCTATCGTACCACGATGAATTGCCCAAGTAAAACCAAGCTACACAAAATCATAAACATATGTTTGTTGGATTGTATCGTTGGAATGGACGGGTACCGAGTGAAGGGAAGGGACGAGCTTGCTAGTCTCTTCTCTGAACCATGGATGGATCCATACAAAACTGTACAATCTAAATAACTTATTAATTATATACTGTTTTACACTCATACCTGGGATCTTAAATAATACTAAAAACTCAGAGCTTCTCCACGTAAAAAAGCGTTCGGCCTCCTTTAACTTAAGACCTCTTGATAAAGACTGATGTTTGTAGTATAACTTATTTATTATACATCTTGAGACAAGTGAAAAATAAATGCAAATAGTTTTTTAACAATTTCTGCTTCAAGTAGATTGAATATAATTGATTAATCACTAGCTGGTCAAGCAGCTGGCGCGTTGTTACAACTCCAGTCGTCTGCAAATGTTTAAACAAAAGGTACTTTCGGCCAACAACTCTAATACCACATCCGACTGTCCAATAATAATAATAATTGACACTTGTGATTATATTGAAAATATGGGGGGAATTATAACAATAGGTGTGTGATTGATGTGCATTATTTGGATTGTAATTCATGTAAATGTACTCGCATATGCCCAAATCTAACATTCTTGGAATCTATAGAAAGACAAGGAAGCGTAAATAAACTACGGGGGTGTGGGAGTTTATGTTATTTCGACCTTTCGATTTTTACACCAATGTGGAGAGAGTGGCCAGGTGGTAGTTCTTTATGTCGGGATAATACATAGAATTTACTATGTATAATAATATAATTCAAATTACGATATATTACCTTTGATGTTTGCTAAAATCTCCAGATGTTCTAGAGATTTCGATATCTAGCGAAATAGAGGTCAAGTGAGATCTCGTGTGTGTGTGTGTGTCTGTGTCTGTGTCTGTGTGTGTGTGTGTGTGTGTGTTTTTGTATACCATGCATTTTCCGGCCACAGAAAGTTCTCTGTGAAACTGGTGGATTTAGATAACCAATCCAGAAGGCAGACTGGCAATAGGAAGTTTATTAGCGTCGCCTTCATGTCACGTGCTACTCAACAAACTATATATTTTGAATATAATCAGGTTTGCTAAGAAAAAGCTTAAAGATAAAGTAATTACAGATTTTACTCCGCGCGGTTTAACAGATTGGTTTGGAATCAATCCATAACTGGTTAGATGTGATTCTCTGCCCTTCTCGTCAACCGTACTGAAATCGATGAGCGTGTAGCATATTGCACCCTACAAAACAAGAGAATCTTACTAGATCAAAAAAACAGCGTGAAAATACGTTATGCCCTGTGTTAAAGTCTCAATCCATGTTTGATTTAGTTCAGAAAACACATCGTCAGGCAAAAAATATTACATTATTTTGAAATGATATATTGGTCAGAGTTCCATTAGCGCTCTGTATTAAGAAATCATTACACTCGATCGGAGCCATCAGGGCAAGCGATAGGACAATAATCGTAATGTACAAAATAACGCATTGAAAGACAGCTCGTGATGATTACATCATAAGAAAGATAAAACTGGATGGGACTAGAACATAAATCTACCATGACAGCCAGACACGAATTATCCACTTAATCACGTGCCAGTGTAGAACGTCGGGAAAGAAAACGTCAAATTATCGGTGTGGAAGACAAATTTATCTAAAGAAGCGAAATGTCATTGCTTCCAAATCGCACCGTTAAAATCTGCAACACGAACTAGTATTCCACAGCAAATTGGATTGTGTTTTTCAATGTTATTTATTGAATTTCTTTCTCGTGGCCTGATTACTAATAAGAAAACACAAAAAACTGTAGCTCATTGCTCTTGTTTCATTGCACTTACTTATTTACTCATGTATATACATACACCATGCTCTCCTGACACATGCCTGAAGGAGGAATAATGATGATAATAATAACATGAATAATAGAAACGAGACTAGGTGTACTTTCTTATGAAGACAGCAAACTTTATCGAAGCCATCATTCTAACAGTCAACCCGGATCTTTGGTTACAAAGAATAAGAAACGATCTGAAAAACTGATATAATATCCTTTTTCGGTAAAATTTTTGCAAGTATCCTCTACATCCTTATAGCCAAACTGGCTACCGAGGGTAAAGAAAATTCAATATATGATCATTATCATATACCACAGCATCTATATTCATCCTTGGTGAATTTCACGCCATATTGAGTACTATATGTTTATTTTCGCATAGTCATATTACCTTGAAGTGGTTTCGGTTGATGTCTTAGAAATTGCGCTTAAATATTAGCGGACGACAAGGACTATATGTATGACTGAAAGCAATTTTTACTTTTGGTCCTAGTCAATTTTGTGATAATTTATCATACAAGCTGCCAAATAAATCAGTGCACAAATACTTTATTCTGTTGGCGTAAAGTGGTTCAATAAATCACTTTATATAATTCCATAATCATTCCGTATAGACAGAAATACTAATGACTCGTGGAATATGAACAGAGTTTGATATGCTCTATGACCGTAGTTGAACGTAGTTGCAGCATAGAAATCAGCCCATCAACAGAAAACACGATATTTCGCTCAAGTCGATTGAAAGGCTTTTGTACTAGACCATTTAGATCTGCATATATTCGATATAACTGTGACCACCTTGAAAACCGCTAAACTGCTTTGGCGAAGGTTCGTCACTGTACAGCTATGGCGAGTTGCGTTTTGGATAATTTCGGTTAAATATTTTCAGATTGATAACTTGAAGACTGAGCCTCAAAAATGAATTATCATCGATTGTTGGTTTGTAAGTTTTCACTTTTCCACGGTAATATATACTATTCAGAATCAAAACCGACAACTGCAAAAACGTTTAAACCCTTTCTGTCCTTGAACAGACCCTATTGCAACACATATTTTAATTTGTAAAGGAAACAAGTTTCGGGGTATACACTCGTGTATGTTTCGTCATATTTTGCCAAAACTGCTCCAGATAAATGCAGAATTTATATATTTTTGGAAAGGTCGCGATTTTGACTTTCCCGAGAGAGTAAAAGTTTAATTCTCACATTTGTTTCAACGGTTTTGTTGCTCTTAGAATACAGTTTTATTGAAAAAAGCTAGTCACATTTGGTGAGGCTAATTTCACCTAGTATTTTCGGAAAACGGATTCAGGATGAGCAGCATAAGTACTTCAATGATAATACCTCACTATGTAGCATACACTGTAAAAAGGAAGTATTTCGAACTACCAAAAGTGGTTGCAACTTGGCTGCATCCACTTTTGGTAGCTCAAGATACCACTATACTGGTAGTTCCAACTTCCATATAGTTGTTCAAGCTACTGGTGAAGTTTCTCAAACTACCACAATGGAAGTTTGTTCTACCATTTAAGGTATTTGGAACTACCAAAAGTGAATGCAGCCAAGTTGCAACCACATGTGGAAGTTTGAACTACCGCCTTGGTATTTCATGGGTTTTTCGAAATACTATTTGTGGAATTTTGACATTTCTGCAAGTACTGTACTGAATCTTTGTGCTTTGTTAGAAACCATTCAATCACAAGGTCTACATTGGCAGTGACAAAATATATATTACATTGTTAGATAGGTTATTTCAAGGAGTAAAATATGTAGTGGTGGAATACAGGGTTCCTACCCTTTGTGAAGGACAAAATTCCAGGACATTTCCAGATTCATACAACCTTTTTCCAGGACATTTTTTAACACCTTTTACCATATTTCATTCAGCAAATTCAACAATGTACATTAGAATGAAATGAATATGTATTTCAACTATCACGTTTCATACAGATCTGACCAGATGAAAGAATAAAACCAGTTTGTCAGAAAAAAAATCCAGTAATTAATTTTGAGTTTGAGGGGGGAGATAGGATAATAAAATTCAAGGACTTTTCCAGGACTCTGTACAAATATTGTGAGAATTCAAGGATTCCCGGTCCTGGAAATTATTTTCTCAGAATTCAAGGAAATCCAAGACCAGGAGGAACCCTGAGATTAGTGAGAAAAAAAGAAATAGCGTGAGATCAAATGAAAATAAATTACATCGAAGAAACTTAAATTTTGATTAGTGATCATACAAAACAAATGTTGAATTTCATATATTAAAAAAAATTACCAATCTATTTTTTGTTGACATATTACAGCAAAATTCACAACACAGTTTTACCGATATCTCAAAAATCTCAACCGAGAACCAGAATATAAATTTACCACAAAGTTCAAGAATATGTTCTCATTATAATACATTACATCATTTTGGTTCTCGAAGTATTTTTTGAGTATCAGTAAAAATGTGCAGTCAATTTTTATGTAAAATGTCAAAACACCACAACTGACAATCTTTACATGTTTATACATACATTATTTATAGCACTGAATTGATTCTTTGTATATATGAAATACAACATTTGTTTAGTGTGATCCTTAAAAATGGGCTTCATATAGGCTTAAATTTATTGCGACCATTTTGTGATCTGATATGCTCAGAAAACTGCATGGTTTAAAATGCAAATACATTTAAATCAGCGCCATAGTCTGTGTTGTTGCCTGGACAATAAACTACATACTGCATTTCAGCAGTGTGTGTTGGGTATTAGATCTGATGGCTTCTGGTGACAGTCCTAAGAACATCTTAATTCGTACAGGTGTTTCGATAAGGCCAGTCTCAGTTGATTGTTTGATTCTCATGACATGGAATTTTAAAATACACATGCTACATGCGATAATTATTCATTAGTAATTATGGATTTACAACCCAAAGCATCTAACAATAAAGAAAATAATCTGTTCTGCAATTGATAATCTTAAATCTCTCAT
Source organism: Hanleya hanleyi (assembly GCA_036873755.1). Classification (NCBI taxonomy): domain Eukaryota; kingdom Metazoa; phylum Mollusca; class Polyplacophora; order Lepidopleurida; family Hanleyidae; genus Hanleya; species Hanleya hanleyi. Next base: position 22,906 of record JAVTVY010055953.1, on the reverse strand, counting down.
GTATTTTAATTATTCGACCCCAAAATATAAATGCGAGACAGTTATGAGAAACGAACAGTCAACTACCAAAGGCCTTAATGATACATCTGTAGTTTATACTGGTGTTTCAGTGATGGCACATCGTAGTTTGTACAGGTGTTTCAAGAATCGTACATCCATAGTTTGTACAAGGTATTTTGTTCCACAAACATTAGCATGAGTTGACTGTGTCACTCTCTACAAATATCTGACCATTTCTAAGATACCCAGTGGCACAAACCCAATGGCATGAGCGAACGTCCCCGCCCCCATACCAGTTTCATCCTCGACAGTCACAGGGCACCATTTCAAGATCATATTGCTACCGATAAGCAGTTGCTTGCATGGATACATGGTTACTCTATTCTGTTCTTCACATTTGCTAATAATGCATCGGGGTGGAACATGAATACAGTTTGATATATTTCCAATGTCATAAAAGTGATGCATAAAAAAGCATAGTTTGACTCAAGTCTGCTTTCCTGATGTCCATTATACTCCATTCTTCTGAACCCTACTTCAACCCTCCTCCATACAGAGAGGTAATCAAAGGAACTTCAAAGATAACTGCATTTCAACCGGCCAGCAGAGAACTGCATGTATCGACCCTCTAGACCACCATATTGTTTGGCTTGGAGAACTGAGAAGTTACATGCATTGTGATAAATCAGCTTTTAGGTCTGTGGTGTTGAATCATCATTTTATGCTGGTGAAAGTATTCAGAAGTTTCTTCTCTTTCTTGATCAATACTCCTAAGGCTTCGATGAGAGTTTTGAAATCACTGCAAGTATATTTACAAGACCATGGTTACATAATTATAACAAACATTATTACAAGCTATTCCAATGATGTGGAAAATGTTGTGGACCTGTTTTAATATTTCCCAGGGTTCTATTCTAAGTGAAAGACAAAACTTCAAAGTCCATAGAAACTTTCACTGGTACCTCAGTACTGAGTCTGACTGAATACAGGTAATGGGAATGTTGTGCCATTCGAACAATGCGCGGCGAGCCCCAACAGCTAATTAATGAACAAGATTACCACTTCCGGCCCCATTCAGGTGTCTGGAATCCTTTGTTTACAACTGAAGACAGTTATTTATAAGATTGCAAGTGCCCAAGAATGCACCAACAACCGTTTTCAACAACAACAACAAAATGTTGAAATTTGACTTTAGGTTAATTGCCACCATTAATATTTCTTATTATGTAGTAAATTTGGATGGCACACCTCCAGAAAACCCAATCCCATTATTTCGTTGCAACAAATGACCTACCTTGTTGGAAAGACTGATTTGTTCTGTCAAATTTATCGGCAATTTGAACATATGAGCGACTCATTTTTGAAGCAGCCGACATGACAGACATTCACCACGCAGAAACTGAAAATGCCCTAAAACTCCATGGGGGTACCCGACAAAAAGCTGTCACAATGTTGCTGTCTGCAGACACTGTTCCATCTTTTTTGTATATTTTTCTTTGTCAAAATAAAATATCACTGATCAAACACACAAACATGTATCTACTTCACCTCAGTGTGTTTGTAGCTCTAAGCTGGAGATGGGCTTCGGCTAGTACTATTGCTTCTGCTTCTGCTGTGGCTTTATATATTTGGACCAAGAACGATCGAATGAGGTACCAGGTCTCTGGAATAAAGCCGCTGTTAATTTACCAAGGCAGAGCCGTCCCCTTGGACCATGGGCTCCTGGTCCCTACATATCTCTGCCAGAGCGTCCTTGACCTTTCACACCTCTGCCATGGTGGCATTGACCTCTGTCCCATTCATACCTCTGTGATTTCTTTGGTCAAACTCACACCATGAGGCAGGGGGAATGTCTCTCCAAACTGCCAGAATAAAAACACAGAACATTTTAGCACTGGGATTTTCACTTAGCAATAATATCAATGCCAAGTCTTATAATACTACTGTTGGGCTGAACTTCAAAATAATAATCTAGCTCATTTTACTGTAACATTCTGCCCTGTCTCATCATATCTGGGCCAGCCTATACACAAGAATTGTCCTGTAATTAAAACTGTAACTTCTCCACTAGCAGCGAATCTCATTTTCGTAAATCCTCTAAAAACAATTCATCACATGAATTGAAATTTCACACAATAAAATCAGAGGATGATCAAATTTATTGAAACTGGATTTGACAAAATGGTCCAAAATCATGCGGATAATCCAGGGTAGACACTTTAGGAAGCTATTGTCTGAGTCTGTGCAGCTGAAAATGCCAAAGTCTAGACACATTGTTGTCTCGTGATCTTTACATGGAGTATGAACCTGTCCTTGTTATTTTAATTATTTTATAGGTTTATCAAATTTAGTAAAATGACCAATTAAATTTTGTTAAAATTGATAGCTGAATTTTAATACAGTGATTGAATTATTACAGGATTTACTATAGCGAGCATCATTTTTAACTCACCTTGGCAAAGTTTTCTTTGTTCAATCTGCTGAACAATCATTGAAAGATCTCGTTAGTCATTCCTCCAGAAGCTTGTCCTTTTGCCACTCTAGTGACACTGGTGAGGTTCAATTCCCTACAAACAGAGAAACTATATTTCAACCAATTTTGAAGAACCTTCATTGCAGAATTAGTGGGGGAGAATAACTGAAGATAATGGGGCAATATAGCTAGAACTCAATACTGAATGTTTTTTTGCAACAGTTTTATTGGTATAAAATACTGAACCCATGCTAAATTTTGTAACATTAACCGAAACACAATAATATTCATTTCCCAATTCACACAACGCGAGATAGATTGTCCCGGAAATATTAAAGATAGTGCCACGGCACTGTAGCGCTCATCTGGCTATAACTGGAGAAAGTGGCTGCGAGAAATGTTTACTGAAGAACTGCAATAGACGATTTTCTAACTTGCGTTGTCTCACCTGAACAAAATGGCAACATAGTCGATTTCACAGGAGGTCAAGCTGCAAATTCATGATTGCAATTGGAGGTTATGGAATAAAGGCAATTATACCAAAATATAATGTGTGATTGTCAGTAAGCTGTATAAGCAATAACCAGAACCAATTTTTATTAAGTGATTGCAGTCGTTCGTCCGTCTGTCCACTTCGTGTCCGGACAGTACATTGGACAGTTTTTAACCTACGATTCCAATATTTTGTGGGTATATGCACCAGGGGGAGACATGTCGAGTACGAAATATGTGCGACTGGGTTGTTACGATGGCAATGAGATGTAACAGGACATTTTTCCAATGAAAATAATCTCTGGTGAGGTATGGCCTAACCAACACATACCCCCATCTGTCTGCGAAGATGTAAAAGATAGTGCCACGGCACTGTAGGTCATCTGTCTGTAACTGGAGAAAGTAGCTGTGAGAAATTTTTACTAAAGAACTGCAATAGATGAGTTTGTAACTTGTGTTGTCCCCCTGAACACTATAAAATGATCCATGCAGTTATTTCCTGAGATTTTATGATACAGTTTCATGGGAAATTTCAAGATGCGGCAATATTGGATTTTCGAAATGAACCAAAAAAAGGTATCTTGCACAACTGGACCACAAGGGGAACCTGTGTATCAACATCCATGCAGTAACATCCTAAGAATTTACGATAACAAAATTTCATGAGGAAATCCAAGATGCGGTGGCCATATTGGATTTTTCAATCAGACCATATATGGTATGCTGCACAGCTAGACCCCAAGGGCAACCTCTGTACCAAATTTGAGAAAGATCCATGCAGTAGTTCCTGAGAAATCACGATAACAATGTTTCATCTGAAAATCCAAGATGGCCGCCTGGTGGCCATATTGGATTTTTCAATCAGACTACAAATTGTATCTTGCGCAACTAGACCCCAAGGGGAACCTCTGTACCAAATTTGAGAACGATCCATGCAGTAGTTCCTGAGAAATCGCGATAATGTTTCATCTGGAAATCCAAGATGGCCGCCTGGTGGTCATATTGGATTTTTCAATCAGACCGCAAATTGTATCTCGAGCAACTAGACCCCAAGGGGAACCTGTATATCAAATTTGAGAAAGATCCATGCGGTTCTTCCTGATAAATCATGATAACGAAGTTTCATAGGGAAATCCAAGATGGCCGCCTGGTGGCCATAATGGATGTTCGAATCAGAGCAGAAAAGGTATCTTGCACAACTAGACCCCCAAGAGGAACCTGTGTACCAAATTTGAGAAAGATCCATGCAGTAGTTAACGAAAAATAATGATGACAAGATTTCACTGGCAAATTCAAGATGGCCGGCTGGTGGCCATATTGGATTTTTCAATCAGACCACAAATTGTATCTTGCACAACTAGACCCCAAGGGGAACCTCTGTACCAAATTTGAGAAAGATCCATGCAGTACTTCCTGAGAAATCGAGGTAACAATGTTTCATCTCGAAATCCAAGATGGCCGCCGGGTGGCCATATTGGATTTCTGAATCAGACCACAAAAGCATCTTGCACAACTAGACACTAAGGGGAACCTGTGTATCAAATTTGAGGAAGATCCACAAAGTAGTTCCTGAGAAATTGCCAGAAAAAAGATTTCACTGGCAAATTCAAGATGGCCGCCTGGTGGCCATATTGGATTTTTCAATCAGACCACAAATTGTATCTTGCACAACTAGACCCCAAGGGGAACCTCTGTACCAAATTTGAGAAAGATCCATGCAGTACTCCTCATAAATCACGATAACGAAGTTTCATAGGGAAATCCAAGATGGCTGCCTGGTGGCCATATTGGATGTTCGAATCAGAGCAGAAAAGGTATCTTGCACAACTAGACCCCAAGAGGAACCTGTGTACCAAATTTGAGGAAGATCCACAAAGTAGTTCCTGAGAAATTGCAATAACAATGTTTCATGGGGAAATCCAAGATGGCCGCCTGGTGGCCATATTGGATTTGTGAATCAGACCACAACAGGTATCTTGCACAACTAGACCCCAAGGGGAACCTGTGTACCAAATTTGAGAAAGATCTATGCAGTAGTTCCTGAGAAATCGCGATAACAATGTTTCAATGGCAAATTCAAGATGGCCGCCATGGCGGCCATATTTAAAATCGTATCGACACGGCATGAACAAATTCTGGTGTCCTCATTGGGGGGAACATGCATGCCAAGTTTCAGCTTAATCGGCCAAGCGGTTTCAGAGAAGAAGATGTTTACGGATGACGGACGACGCACGACGCACGACGGACGACGGACAGTCAGGCCATGACATAAGCCCATCGGGCCTTCGGCCCAGATGAGCTAAAAATAGGTAATTAACACTTAGTGAATGGGAACTTCCTACTAACAGCGCCCAGGTAAAAAAAAAACAGAAAAAACAGAAAAAAAAACACTATTAGTATGAGTGTACGGTAATAATATATCGAGTAGTCCCGGAAAAAGCCGAGTATAATTTTTTTTTTTGCGAGGTGTGGGAGATCGGTAATCATGGAGGAGAGGAGATTGAGATATACCGAGTAGTCCCGGAAAAAGCCGAGTGTACAAAAAAAAAATTTGTTGCGAGGTGTCGAGATTGGTAATCATAGAGGAGAGGAGATTTGCATTCGTAGGGTCTAGGGGCAATTGTTATAAGTGCTATTTGGAAGGCTAGGGCTTGACCCTGAAAAGGGCCTTTGAAGGCAGATTTTTTATTTGGCGTTGGAGATTGGTAATCATAGAATATAGAGGAGAGGATTCACCAAAACATTAGGGAGACACGGCGTGTCACATACGAAAATGTAGATCAAAGGTCAAGGTCACTGTGACCCCAAAATCGTGAAATTGTTAGAAATCATGATTTTTGTGTCCATTGAGAAATTATGGGGAGATAGTTTGTCATGTTCCAAAATTTAGGTCAAGGTCAATAGTCAAGGTCACTGACCCCAGAATCAAGAAATCTTTGAAAATTATTTTTTTTTTCGTCAGTAGATACATTAGGGGGACATGATGTGTCACGTACCAAAATGTAGGTCAAGGCTGAACGTCAAGGTCACTGTGACCCCCAAAATCATGAAATTCATAAAAATCATGATTTTTTGTGCCTATTGATACATTGACAGAAGACGATGTGTCGTGTACCAAAATTTAGGTCAATGGTTAAGGTCACTGTGACCCCAAAATCAGGAAATCATTAAGTCACATTTTCATATGCCCGTTGAAGACGTCATGTAATGCGATGTTTCTTTCTGTCCATTCATCCATCAACATTTGTTGTCCATGCGATATCTCTAGTTTCAAGGTATGGAATGATATCAAATACCTTACTCGCATTGTACAGAGGAGCCATATATCAATTTATCAAAGGTCAAGGTCACAGTATTCCAAAACTGAATCAAGTTTAGCTGACTATATGTGTTAGGTTGGAATATTCTACATAGTTCTCTCCCCTACATGTATACAGCATTTTTCCTGTGGAGTTGTCTCCCATGTTTGAAACAGCTACATTTAGTTAAACTGTTGTGAAATAAAAACCATACATTTAATAATTTAACGGGGTGAGGGGTCCTTTATGAACTTCATACCTGTTTATCAACTCAAGAACAATACTTTGTTTCATCACTTTCTTCCTTCCTTCAAAAATTCTCTTGTCTGAAAGAGATCCATTTGCAGGAAAACTACTATTTTCTTGTGTTTGACTATTGTTGATTTCAGTGTTGGATATGTGAGCTCTTTGTTCTTGCTCCAAGATCAACTAGTTTTCAAGAGTTTAGCTCATTTTGGTTTATCATTCAATTTTAGACGTAATATTATGTTACATTCTCAGAAACACACAATTGCAGACCTTTCTCTGGATTGATAGCTACCAATTGGAATCAAGACTATTAATCAACCTTGAAATTTGGACCAATGTAATTCCAGAAATATGGGCATATATTGAAGCCCCTTGGGCTCTTGTTTATTTTTCATACGCCTGCCAAAAGGCGGACGTACGTGTCCGGTCTATATCTGGGACGGTTTTTTACCCCTCGGCCAACTTTGGCCTAGGGGTATTGTCGTCATCATGTACGGCTGTCCGTCCGTCCTTACGTCCGTCCATCCGTTACCGCAATATCTGCAGAACCGTTTCATGCATGCCAACCAAACTTGTTACATCTATTTATCTTCACGTAAATCAGAAGCCTATCGAAAATGAGTCATCTCGGACAATATTTTGCAGAGTTATGTCCCTTTTACAAATAAAAATCCATTTATGATTTGTTATTGTGATAATTTCAGAACCGTTCCATATAGAACATCCTAACGTGATACAGTTGTTTCTCTTGACCTGAACTATATGCCTATCGAAAATGAGTCGTGTCAGAAAGTATTTTGTAGAGTTATGCCCCTTGTCTAATAAAATCCACTAATTCCTGTTAAGTTTGTTAAGTTTGCATATAATTTCTATATCATGTTTGTATACTATCACATTTATTTATTGATTGGATGACTGATTTATTGATTTATTCCCTTACACAATGCGAAGAATGCCTGCAAATCTGTTTTGAAAATTACACTAGATGCCTATCGAAAATGAGTCGTGTCAGAAAATATTTTGCAGAGTTATGCCCCTTGTCTAACAAAATCCACTAATTCCTATGTTAAGTTTGCATATTATTTCTATATCATGTTAGTATACTATCACATTTATTTATTGATTGGATGACTGATTTATTCTCTTAGACAATGCGAAGAATGCTTGCAAATCTGTTTTGAAAATGACCTACATGTGCCATTTAGTATACACGTACTGTATTTATCTAGCCATGTGTACTGTTGTTTTGGTGAGACACCGCTTAAATGTTTCCCCAAAGTTGGCTCTCTTCTAATGATTTCCATTTCAGCAATTTTAATTGTGTTTATCAAGATATGACAAACGTATATCTATAGTGTATGTATTTATTCCAGAAACAAATTAATTTAAGGAGAGGAAACTTTTTTTTTCAAAGAAAGTACACTTACAATACCATGGGTAAATATTTCTTCCCACAAGCCAATCAATTGGTAGAGACATCCTTACATTATAATAGCTGAGGTTCAGAGCCCAGGGGTTTCGATAGCGCAGCTTCATGTTATCTACAGTTCTAATTTTTGGTGAATGGATACCCCACGAGGAGACTGTGTTGCATACCAAAATGAAGGTCAAGGTCAGAGGTCAAAGGTCACTGGCCTAAAAAACAGGAAATCACTGAAGTATTCGTGTCCAGTCTATATCTGTGAACCTTTTCTATCCACAGTTGCAATTTTTTGTGAGTGGATACGTCGCGTACCAAAATTGAGGTCAAGGTGATAGGTCCAAGGTCACTGTTGCCTAAAATCAGGAAATCATTGATCATTGATAGTTTTTACCCCTCTGGCAAATTTTGCCCGAAGGGTATTGTCGTCTGTCCGTCTATCTGTCCATCTTTCTTGTGAGCACGATATCTCAAGGAGAATTATAGCCAGGCATTGTGAATTCATACAACATATGTATTGGGTGAAGTGTCAGAAGCCTATTAAAAATGACTGACCTTGACCTATTCTATCAAGGTCAAATTCTAGTATTTGCTATATTCTTGGAAGAATTAAAGCTAGGGTCTCCAAATTCATATTATATATGCAACTCATGATTGACTAGAAACTTATTCCAGTTTACTGACCTTGACCTATTTTTTCAAGGTCATATACTGTTTAATATGTTCTGTCATGAAGAAATATATCTAGGCTTTCCAAATTAAAACTATGTATACATCTGGCAAAGGTCCAGACATGTACTAAAGATGACTGACCTTGAACTATTTTATCAAAGTTAAATTTTAGTATTTGCTGGGGTCTCCCAAATTCATATCGCTTATGCAACTGGTGATTGACTAGAAGCCTATCTCTGTTGACTGACTTTGACCTATTTTTTCAAGGTCATATACTGTTTATTACGATATAACCTGAAGAATATAGCTAGGCTTTCCAAATTAATAATATGTGTACATCTGGTGATGCTCCAAAGGTGTGCTGAAGATGACTGACCTTGACCTATTTTATCCAGCTCAGATTCTATTCAGTTCAATTATTTCATGAAAGGTTATATCTACATTGCCCAAATTTATACCACTTAAGGCTGGACCTGAAGTCTATTGAAGAATATCACTGACCTTGACCTATTTTTAAGAGGTCAAATTCTATATGTTAAGTCTAAGATCTCCGAATTCATGTTCCCGATGCAATCAAGTCAATATTGACTTCAATTTTTTTTGAAGATGACTGACCTTGATTTATATTTCCAAGATAAAAGTACTTGATTCGATTATAAGCTTTTTAGAAGAGTATATTTAGAGCTAAGAATTCGGTCATGCACTACTAGAACCTCAGGTCTTGGTAAAACCTGAACTACAGTCAACCCTACTAGATCAGATTTTTGCTAATCTAGTTCTAAAAATACACTGATGATATTATACATTGCATGATTGCTGGGTGTAAACAATAACTGATAGCCGAGGGGTATTGAAGCCCAATGGGCTGTTTTCTATCTACAGTTCTAATTTTTGGTGAATGTATGCCCGGGGGGGGGGAACGATGTGTTGCAATGACTTTGGGAAAGCCGAAGGGTTTTGATTAGATCAATCTCATTTTATTGCATTTGACAGTGTTTATCTGTATATTCATTTAGCAATTTTCAATGTTTCACCTCTCATTGGAAAGTCTGATATTGCCTCTTTCTTTTCATGACATCACCACCACGTGTGTTAAAAAAACCCACGGAGAATACGATTGGATTTCAATGAATTTATGTCTGCCTAAAAGGCGGATATATTATGTGATGGCACTTTCCGTCCTTCTGTTCTCTCCACATGTCCAATCTATATCTTGGACAGTTTTTCCCCCTCCCCATTGTTTGTCTATCAGCAGTCATTGTCCCCCGCTACTTAGTAGGGGGGGGGGGACTTAGAAACACCGGTGTCCGTAATTCCGTGATTCCGTGATTCCTTAAGATTTTATTGTCCGGACAATAACTCGTGAAAGATTTAACGGATCAACTTCAAACTTGGGGTGTGCCTTGACATTGGCGAGAGGACGGTGGGGATTGTTTTTTAGCAATGTACATAATCCAATATGGCCGCCGTCAGCCATATTTGATTATAAGCAGTTGGATCTTGTCCAGACAATAACTGGAGTACGATTCAACTGATCTACTTCAAACTTGGGGAGTGCCTCGACATCGGTGAGGGGACGGCTGGGATTGTTTTTCAGCAATGTACATAATCCAATATGGCCGCCGTCAGCCTTAGATTTTCTTGTCCGGACAATAACTCGTGAATGATTTAACCGATCAACTTCACACTTGGGGTGTGCCTTGACATTGGTGAGAGGACGGTTAGGATTTTTTCAGCAATGTGCGTAATCTAATATGGCCACCGGCAGCCATATTGGATTATAAGCAGTTGGATCTTGTCCGGACAATAACTGGAGTACGATTCAACTGATCTACTTCAAACTTGGGGAGTGCCTTGACATCGGTGAGAGGACGCTTGGGATTGTTTTTCAGCAATGTGCATAATCCAATATGGCCGCCGTCAGCCATATTGGATTATAAGCAGTTGGATCTTAGATTTTCTTGTCCGGACAATAACTTGTGAACGATTTAACCGATCAACTTTAAACTTGGGGTGTGCATTGACATTGGTGAGAGGACGGTAGGGATTGTTTTTCAGCAATGTGCGTAATCTAATATGGCCGCCATCAGCAATATTGGATTATAAGGTTGGTTGGATCTTGTCCGGACAATAACTCGAGAACGATTCAACCGATCTACTTCATACCTTGGGGAGTGCCTTGACATTGTTGAGAGGATGATTAGGATTGTTTTTCAAGGACGTGCTTAATCCAATATGGCCACCATCAGCCATACTGGATTTCATTGGATTTTAAGCAGTTTGATCTTGTCCGGACAATAGCTGGAGTACGATTCAACTGATCTACATGTACTTCAAACTTGGGGAGTCCCTTGACCTTGGTGAGATCCCGGTTAGGATTGTGTTTCATGAATGAGCATAATCCAATTTGGCTGCCATCTACCAGCGATATTGGATTATGTTGCATTTTAAGCAGTTGCATCTTGTCTGGACAACAACTCTAGAATAATTCAACTGATCGACTTCAAACTTGGGGAGTGCATGGACATTGGTGAGAGGACAGTTGTCATGTAGTATGTTTTATGGATGTGCATAATTCAATATGGGTGCCATCCGCTGTATTAGATTATGTTAAGCTCATCAGCGATATCTCCATGTTCAAATCATACTCTTCATCAATGATATGAGATATCATCGACCAAAAAAAATCGACCATAGAGGTCCATGGCCCCCGCAGCAGCAGCGCCAGTTATGGTGGATGTAATCCACCATAACTGGTGCTGCTAGCGGGGGACATGGACCTCTATGGTCGATTTTTCGTTTTTATACGCCCGCCAAAAGGCGGGCGTATTATGTGATGGCGGTTTCCGTCCGTGTGTCCGGTCTATATCTGGAACAGTTTTCTGTTTACAGTTCCAAGTTTTGGTGAGTGGATACCCCACAGGCAGACGATGTGTCGCGTACCAAGCTCAAGGTCGAGGTCACAGGTCAAAGGTCACCGGCCTAAAGAACAGGAAATCACTGAAGTGTTCGTGTCCGGTCTAATTTGTGAACGTTTTCTATCCAAAGTCGCAATTTTTCGTGAGTGGATACGCTAGGTGGAGACGATGTGTCGCGTACCAAAATTAAGGTCGAGGTTAGAGGTCAAAGGTCACTGTTGCCTAAAAACAGGAAATCATTGATCATTGACAGTTTTCTACCCACATTTCTAATTTTTGGTGAGTGGATGCCTAGGGGGGAACGATGTGTTACATACCAAATGTAGGTCGAGGTCAGAGGTCAAAGGTCAGTGTGACCGAAAAATCAGGAAATCATCAAATTTCTAATTTTTTGTGAGTGGATTCAATAGGGGAAATGAAGTGTCGCATACCAAGAAATAGGTCAAGGTCGAAGGTCACTGAAAGGTCACAAGGTCAAAGGTCAGGAAATTATTAAAAATAACATTTTTTTGTGTCAGTAGATACAATAGTGGGACACGATGTGTCACATATCAAAATGTAGGTCAGGGTCAAAGGTCAAGGTCACTGTGACCCCAAAATTGTAAAAAATCATGATTTTTCGAGTCCATTGGGAAATTACGGGGAGTGCTTTTGTCATGTACTCAGAATCAAGGTCAAAGGTCAGTGTGACCTAAAAAACAGGAAATCGTTAAAATTTACCAATTTTTTATGAGTGGATTCAATAGGCGGAAATGAAGTGTCGCATACCAAAAATTAGGTCACGGTCAAAGGTCAGTGACCCCAAAATCAAGAAATTATTAGAAATGACATCTTGTTCTGTCAGTAGATAAACTAGGGGGACACAATGTGTCACCTACCAAAATGTAGGTCAAGTTCAAAGGTTAAGGTCACTGTGACCCCAAAATCATGAAACTGCTAAAAATCATTATTTTTTTGTGGAGACGGTCTGTCATGTATCAAAATTTAGGTCACTGTGACTCCATAATAAAAAAATAATTGAAAACTACTTTTTTGTGTCAGTAGATACATTAGGGGAACATGATGGGTCACGTACCAAAATGTAGGTCAAAGCTGAATGTCAAGGTCACTGTGAGCCCCAAAATCATGAAATTCATAAAAATCATGATTTTTTTGTGCCTATTGATACATTGACAGAAGACGATGTGTCGTGTACCAAAATTTAGGTCAATGGTCGAGGTCACTGTGACCCCAAAATCAGGAAATCATTAAAAATAACTTTTTTTTTGCCAGTAGATGCATTAGAGGGACATGTGTTACATACCAAAATGTGGGTCAAAGGTCAAGGTCACTGTGACCCCAAAATCAACAAATCATTAAAAGTCACATTTTCATATGCCTGTCGAAGACGAGGTCGTGTAATGCGATGTTGCCTTCCGTCCATTCATCCATTAACATTTGTTGTCCATGCGATATCTCCCAGTTTCAAGGTATGGATTGCTACCAAACTTTGAGTACTGGTATGTCTTACTCACATGGCAAAGAGGAGCCATAAATTTTTAGATCAATTTGTCAAAGGTCAAGGTCACAGTCTCCCAAAACTGAATCAAGTTTGTATTCGGTTGGAATATTTTCTCCCCTACATGTACATGTATATGGTATTGTCCTGTGGAGTTGTCTCCCATGTTTGAATCAGCTACATTCAGTTAAACTGTTGTGAAATAAAAACCATACATTTACTAATTTAACAGGGAGAGGGGTCCTTTATGAACTTCATACCTGTTTATTAACTCAAGAACAAAGGTTTACTTCATCACTTTTTCTTTCATGAGAAACATTTGCGGGAAAACTACTATTTTCATGTGTTCGACTATTATCGATTTCAGTGTGGGATATGTGAGCTCTCAGCTCTTGCTTCAAGGTTAACTAGTTACCAAGAGTTGAGCTTATGTTAGTTTATCATTCACTATAAGATGTGATATATGTTATATTCTCAGACGCACGAGGCTATTAAAACAAGGCTATTAAACAACCTTGAAATTTGGACCAATGTAATTCCAAATAAACGGGCGTATATTGAAGCCCTTGGGCTCTTGTTGATTAGTGTGATCACACCACACTCCTAATCACACTCCTAAAACTGATGTAGGCGAGTGGGAACAGCACTCCTTGAACAATTTCTCTGCATATTAAAAGCTTTCAGAAGTGTGATTTACACCCTTATTATCATATTTGGAGAGTGATTCATAGCACTCCTGATGATTTCAAAAACGAAAGACTGTATCAGTCTGTCATTCTTACATATGACGATCTAATAGTGGTTTCCCGTATTGTATTGAAACCTTAGGGGCCATTTCTGATTGCAAAATTTTTAATAATGTGTATATTTGTCACTAGAGTGCTTAGTCGTGTTGGTGTCGCAGAGCCATTGGTTTTCGAGATGCACAGCTCTGTATTTAAGTGTTATGAATGTATAGTTTTAAATGAAATGTTTTATAAAGCTTTCATGTTGACATAATGTCTATGCTATTAGTATTGGAAGACATGAACTATTAGGGTTGTCATTTACATTTTATTTTACAGGTGAGAAGGGAAGAATCGTATGTGGAATTTTTTGAGGGACGACAGATTGGAATTTCTTTAAATCGCAATGATAGGGACCGCTTCCGCCTGAGGGTGGACGAGATGAGAACGAAATTTACCCCTCATATCTTGCATAACAATTACAAGATTGAATTTTCGCCGCTCCTCAAGGAAGACGGAAAGCCACTATCCGATGTTTACATAGTTGGTAAGATGAATAGTAGATTTACCATTGAGTGTCTATAGTATGATATTGAAAGGTGTTCTCTTATACTAATGTACAAATTTATATGTATGTTATACATGTATAAATTTTTACACGTCCTGTTTAATGGTTCTCTTTCTAATATACATGTACACCATAATTTCTTCATGTTGTATGTTAAATATGAAAACACCCAAAGCAGATATTTTACTTACTATTGTACTTAAAAATACAGTTGTAAATTGACAGATGATTATAGGTGAAAGCTGCAGTACATGTTGTAAGATGTCAGCATCTTATGAGAATTGGTTTTCTACAAGTTATTCAGATATAAGCATCTTATGATAATAAGTTTTCTACAATTAAATATTGCAAGTCTTGATGTCATACATGATGCCTGCCTGTATGGGTTATAACATTGTATATGAAAGCTATGGCGGGTTGTAATACCCGGTAAATGTTTTGATTTGTGTGACATTTCAGTATTCTATTATCGTTAAAAATGTGGAGGGATGTTTTTAACCCAATTCACAAATCTGTGTTTCCCAGTTCTCATAATTTAACATGCTGTTACTGTACCTGATAATCCCGTAATGTTTTCTTTTGTGTTTACGAAATTGCATGTTCATGATTTGAAATGTCCAAACAAGTATGAAAAATATGTTGTTTGTATCGGTCAGTCGATGGTATAAATAGCTAGCCCGATTGTCAGAAGTCGGGAATAAAATCTTCAACTTCGTAACAACTTGATGACGACTTTCTTGATGAAATTTCTTGAGGCAAAAGATACAGGGCTATGAACTTCTTTCAGACTGCTGTAAGACCCAGCAGCGAACTCGCGAGCTAGTTATGGGTATATGTAAAGTTGTCCGGTCGCCCTAACCAAGCCAGGCTATCATCTTACCGGCACAAAAGCCCGGGTTAGAACAATAATATCAACATCTTGACGACCAAAAAGTTTACAATGTGTTGGCACGACGGTGCTTCATCCAAATAACTGTAGTGATAGTAAAATGATGGAACAGATGATTATATGTAAACTATGGCTACAGTTCATTGTTTCTGACGTTGTTTGATGCAACAGTGGAAAAAAACTGCATTTGGCGATTTTTATGCTCTATAATTTGGGACAAATTAATTCAATAGTCATTAGTAGGAATTCTCTTCCACAAACGACAAAGTAGGTCATTGGGTTGCAAGAGTGTCGGAAGGAAATTGGAAGTGGTAAGGCCCTACCATGCAGGGTTGGCGGAAGGAATTCTTGAATGGAGACTGAGAAATACTATTATAGTACTTTAGGCAAGAGTGCAGGAGCCACTTTGGAAGCTGTATATCCACTCCCCAAAAATTAGAACTGTAGATAGAAAACTGTCCCAGATGTAGACCGCAAACAAGCGACGGACAGACAGACTGACAGAAAGATGTCAGCATCTTATGATAATTGGTTTTCTACAAGTTATTCAGATATAAGCATCTTCTGATAATAAGTTTTCTACAATTAAATATTGCAAGTCTTGATGTCATACATGATGCCTGCCTGTATGGGTTATAACATTGTATATGAAAGCTATGGCGGGTTGTAATACCCGGTAAATGTTTTGATTTGTGTGACATTTCAGTATTCTATTATCGTTAAAAATGTGGAGGGATGTTTTTAACCCAATTCACAAATCTGTGTTTCCCAGTTCTCATAATTTAACATGCTGTTACTGTACCTGATAATCCCGTAATGTTTTCTTTTGTGTTTACGAAATTGCATGTTCATGATTTGTAATGTCCAAACAAGTATGAAAAATATGTTGTTTGTATCGGTCAGTCGATGGTATAAATAGCTAGCCCGATTGTCAGAAGTCGGGAATAAAATCTTCAACTTCGTAACAACTTGATGACGACTTTCTTGATGGAATTTCTTGAGGCAAAAGATACAGGGCTATGAACTTCTTTCAGACTGCTGTAAGACCCAGCAGCGAACTCGCGAGCTAGTTATGGGTATATGTAAAGTTGCCCGGTCGCCCTAACCAAGCCAGGCTATCATCTTACCGGCACAAAAGCCCGGGTTAGAACAATAATATCAACATCTTGACGACCAAAAAGTTTACAATGTGTTGGCACGACGATGCTTCACCCAAATAACTGTAGTGATAGTAAAATGATGTAACATTTATTTTTATATGTAAACTATGGCTACAGTTCATTGTTTCTGACGTTGTTTGATGCAACAGTGGAAAAAAACTGCATTTGGCGATTTTTATGCTCTATAATTTGGGACAAATTAATTCAATAGTCATTAGTAGGAATTCTCTTCCACAAAGGACAAAGTTGGTCATTGGGTTGCAAGAGTGTCGGAAGGAAATTGGAAGTGGTAAGGCCCTACCATGCAGGGTTGGCGGAAGGAAATCTTGAATGGAGACTGGGAAATACTATTATAGTACTTTAGGCAAGAGTGCAGGAGCCACTTTGGAAGCTGTATCCACTCCCCAAAAATTAGAACTGTAGATAGAAAACTGTCCCAGATGTAGACCGCAAACAAGCGACGGACAAGCGACGGACAGACAGACTGACAGAAACCGCCATCACATAATACGTCCGCCTATTGGCGGGCGTATAAAAAATATGTCCAGGCCGAGGGTAATGGTCAATGTACCCCAAAACTTAGTGAATTATTAAAAATAACATTTATTTTGTGTCGGTAGATACATTAGGGGGACATGATGTGTCAACTACCAAAATGTAGGTCCAGGTCAAAGATCAAGGTCACTGTGACCCAAAATCGTGAAATTGTTGAAAATCATGGTTTTTTTTCAGTCCATCAGCAAATTGGAGGGAGCCGTTTTGTCATGTACCAAAATTTAGATCCAGATCAATAGTCAATGTCACTGTGACGACAGAATCAAGGTTAAATGTCAGTGTGACCTAGAAATCAAGAAATCTTAAAAAAATTACAATTTTTTTATACGCCCGCCAAAAGGCGGACCTATTATGTGATGGCGGTTTTCGTCCGTCTGTCAGTGTGTCTGTCTGTACGTCCTTCGTGTCCGGTCTATATCTGTAACAGTTTTCTATCTACAGTTCTAATTTTTGGTGAGTGGATACCCTAAGGGGAGACGATGCGTCTACCAAAATGAATGTCAATGTCAGAGGTCAAAGTCACTGGCCTAAGAAAGGAAATCACTGAAGTGTTCGTGTCCAGTCTATATCTGTTATAGGTCACGCCTGGTGGGATTTTCCTCAAATTTTGTGGGAGCAATTAGTATAAAAGTACCATGAACTGATTAACTTTTGGGCTTCACAGGTCGAAGTTCAAGGTCACGATATGCGGAGGCATCCCCGTCGACGCCGTGGGGTGGAATTCTACTTGTTTATTTTATGTTTTCAACAGAATTTCGTGAAATCTGATACAAAAAGGTCCAAAATTGGCAGTTGGGGGGAAAAATTGAAGGAAAAAAATATTGTCCCACCCAATTACTTTAAAATTGGTTACTGGAAACACAAGTATTATTATGGATGACCCAATTCTCAGGGTCGAAATAAACATGCAAATACAATTCATGCAGTCTGCCTAAGTTGTCACAGATCTTCAACCGGAAAAATATTGTCTCTATATAGGCCCTACTACATGCATGGAATTTGAAATATTTGGGTAAACCCATTCCTGTAATTTATATCGTTTTTGTTTTAGGCGCCGTCTGTGGCCAGTCCGATTTGTTATAAAGGAGGATTTTTTCCGCCGCCCGTTATGGGAAAAACTGTGAAGACAAGACAATCTATCGAGGACTGATCGAGGTCATCTACTTGATGGTTAGTAGTATACATCAAGTCTTTGGAGTAAATAGCGCCTCACTGCGCATGCGCAGAATTTATTTTTGGGCTGGAATGGTGTGTGTGCGCATGCGTGAGTTGATGCAAATGAGTTTATGCAAATGAGGTCATTGGGTTTTTCAAAATGGCGGCTTGTTTTTGTGTGTTAGGGGTGGTCGGTTTCAAAATGGTGGACAATTGCACTTGTCTCACCCCTCATTTGCATATTTTCAAAATGGCGGCTTGTTTTTGTATGTGAGGGGTGGTCGGTTTCAAAATGGTGGACAATTGCACTTGTTTCACCCCAGCCCTCATTTGCATATTTTCAAAATGGCGGCTTGTTTTTGTATGTTAGGGGTGGTCGGTTTCAAAATGGCGGCCTGTAGTTGTCCACATTATGCAAATGAGGTCTTTGGGTTTTTCCCTCAGGGTGGCTTAATTTTCAAAATGGCGGCTTGTTTTTGTATGTTAGGGGTGGTCGGTTTCAAAATGGTGGACAATTGCACTTGCCTCACCCCAGCCCTCATTTGCATATTTTCAAAATGGCGGCTTGTTTGTGTGTGTTAGGGGTGGTGTGTTTCAAAATGGCGGCCAGTTGTTACTGAAAATATGCAAATGAGGTCTTTGGGTTTTTTTCAAAATGGCGGCTTGTTTGTGTGTGTTATGGGTGGTGTGTTTCAAAATGGCGGCCTGTTTGTTGTCCACCCTTTTGAAAATATGCAAATGAGGTCAATTGGATATAAAAGGAGTCCATTTTTAGGGAAAGGGGTGTATTCAATCTGACTTACCTGACCTGACCTGTCTCCCTGCCTGCCTGCCTGCCTGCCTGCATCCCTGCCTTGCTTGCCTGCCTGCATTCTGCCTGTATGGAATGCATGTACTGACTTGGTTCTGGGGTTTTTCCATCACGGTTGTGCGCAGGTGTATGACGTCACTTCCGGTCTGCGTGAATCGGGCGTGACCTGGGACTATGGGATGCATGTACTGACTTGGTTCTGGGTATTTGTCATCACGGAGAGGTCACGTGATCAGTTCAAGGTCATATCCATTTTTTATCGATATGTCAACCCCACATCCAGTCCATTAGATGCTCCTTCACCTAAGCTTCACTTTGATACCTCACTCGACCTGTGGTGTGAGTGAGTGCAAGAATGTATTCATCCGCGGTGATGCAGTCATGTCTGGCGGTGATTCGGTCTCGGGGAAAAAGCTTCCTTGCCCAATGCCTACGGACTTTACCGAAGATACACGGACTTTAACGAAAAGACACGGACGTACACGAAAAGACGCGAAGGTGAACGCCATTGTGGGAAACCTCCCACAGACAGGTCAGTACATGCATTTCTATGTTGTTCACGCATAATAAAAGGATTGATCTGTAATCTGTGTTGTTGTTGTTGCTCCCTTTTTTTGGACTAACCCATCAGAATAGTACGTATCACGGACTACACCCGTAGAGCTACATCTGGTCTATAAAACATATCCCTCTGTATCCCACACCTTCATTTCTACAGAGCCATGGCGGAGATACAGCCCCATGCGACTCGCATTTTACAGTATGCCACCGTGGTGAATTCATTCACGGGTTACCGAGCAGTGGTCCGGTCCATGTTTGCAGATGGCGACGACAACGAGGGACGACGCCAGATCCTGAACGAGTTCACAGAAGCGGTCCTCCACAGAGTGCACTCGATGGACAGGCGTGCCATCACTCACCACTACTGGACTATGACAGCCATCCTTGATGCTCGCGCTATGGACCAGGAGCGCTCACGCCGGAACCAGCGCCGGCTGGTTGGCCTCATACTAGTCTGTGCCCTATTCACCCTGGCGCTGTGGTATTGACACTATAAATACGAGGGGAAGAGACAGAGTGTGTATCATTTACCGTTGGACATTGAGAGCAAGCATGTCGCTACCACTACGAGCCATCTTGCCTCTTACACCTAGTGTGCGGTTATACGTGTATGCAGATAAAGTCAAACTGGCGAAAGACGATCTAGCTATTTACTGGACATCCGCTGAAATGCTATGGAATCCGGTGACACTAGAGCGTGATGGGTGGAATAAATTTAAACGCGTGTTGAGCGGAGAATTGGACGGAGAGCTCATCCACCTGGATAATGCCATGTACGTCTATACCCTACCATCCCTTCGCATACGTCTAGGCCGGTACAAAGAGCCATCGCGCAGTATCAGCCTAACTCCTTCTGTGTGGGAAGCCTTGAAGAAAATAATGCCTATTGTAGACCAGATATTGTCACCGGACGATCGATCACCTGAGCAATTAGCGTGGGTTCGTGCTATAGAAGACGCGTTCGCTGAACCGCATGAAAGACTACATAAGGCAGAATTTTGTTTCTGTAAACCAGATACTACAGCCGGGAAAAAAAGGCCTATATGTAAAGAATGCACAGCGGCTAGAGGGTCAGTGTCACCCCGGGAAGAGATCGACACACTTGTGACGGGAGCGAACGAAGGGGAAAGTCCGTGATGCGGCGGTCGGGAAAAAAGGAGACGTCTACAGTGATTAACAGACGGCTTTGCAACAAATAGTTCCTGTGGTCGATAAAGTATTCTCTGCACACGACCCGCCTCTCACAGAATAGGCCCTATAAATACGAGGGGAAGAGACAGAGTGGGTATCATTCTCCGTTCGACATTGAGAGGAAGCATGTCATCACTCCAAGCCATCCTGACGCTTACACCCAATGTGAAGTTATACGTGTATGATGCTAAAGTGACCCTGGTCGAAGATTGTGGAAATATTTGCTTTGAGCACGCTGAGACTCTATCGGATAGGGTGACACTAGAGCGTGATGGCTGGACTAAGTTTAAACGAGTGTTGAGCGGAGAGTTAGACGGACACCTGATCCACCTGGACAAGGCCAACTACGTATACCATACTGCGCTCTACCCACGGGTGGGACGCTACCAAGAGCCGGCTCGAAGTTTCCTCCTAACTCCCTCTCTGTGGTCAGCCTTGGAGAAAATAGGCCCTCTGGTGGACCAGTTATTTATACCCGACGATCGATCACCCCACCAATTGGCATGGGCTCATGCTATCGAACACGCACTAGATGAATTAATGAAAAAAAAGCGGATGGAGAAAATACTATATGTATAGAATGCGCAGAGGCTGGAATGACAGTGTCACCTGATGAAGCCACCCACACACACATGACGGGCCAGAACGATGAAGAAGAAGAAAAAATCCGTGATGAAGCCGCGGGGCCAATGGCTGAACCCCATGAACAACTACATGAACCCGACGACGATGCCATTGATTACCCCGCTAGACTCAGTCAGCCCAATGACATGACCACCTGATCCTTTGATCTCACGGGGTTCTCCCTATAAATACGAGAGACAGTGAAATCTGGTACCATTCACGTACTGACCATGACGGAGCATATAGTACTGGCGTATTTCAGCTTGACCCCGAGGTTTTCCTGCACGTGTATGCGGATAAGGTCGATATCATGGAGGAGGTGGGAGAGACACGGACCCTACACAACCGTGCCCGGCTCACATTCGTCTGTCCCGGGAGGGCTGGACCAAATTCAAACGGGTGTTGTCTGGTGAACTGGACGGCGACCTCATCCACTTGTGTCACGATGTGTACATCCGACGCGGCCCTTTCTTTGCTCAATTGGCTCGGCTAGATGGAGGTACAGTGCATTTTACCCTTCACCCTGATCTATGGTCTGCATTGGAAGATGCCGTGGTGGATGTGGATGAAGTGCTTATCAAGCGGTCATCAGACGAGTTGGACTGGTCATTGACCATGGCCACTGTGGAAGTCCACGAAGAAAATCAGAAAGAAACTCCGGCCCAAGATATACCCGTTATAAATAAACGATAGAGCCAGGGTCCATCATCATTTTGTCACCATGAAGCGCTGGGAGAAGGTGTTGGATAACTTATACTACAGTCCCGACAGTCCGGCAGCCTATAGTGCATTGTCGGCTCTCTCGAGCGGCCAAACCCCAGGGGGTACAACGTGCCCAAGTCCGAGATTGGTTAAGAAGACAAGACACCTATACCTTACATCGATCTGTCCGTCGCCATTTTCTACGGAACCGGGTCATCGTGGGAGGAATAGATGCCCAGTGGCAAGCGGATTTGGTGGATATGAGCGCCTTTGCCAAACACAACGATGAGAATCGGTATATCTTGACGTGCATCGATATCCCATCCAAGTATGCGTGGGTGGTACCCATCCGGACGAAAACGGGGGCAAATCTCATAGCGGCGTTCAAAGACATCTTCAAGACCGGGCGCAAACCTTTGTATTTGCAAACCGACGAAGGCACGGAATTCCTCAACAGACCGTTCCAAGCCTTTCTCAAGAAACAGAAGGTGTTTTTCTTCCATACGTACAACGAGACCAAGGCTTCCGTGGTGGAGAGGTTCAACAGGACATTCAAAGGCCGCATGTATAAATATTTCACCTATAAGAATACAAGGCGGTACATCGATGTTCTCCCGAAACTGGTGAGGGGTTACAATCGAGCCTATCATCGAAGTATAGAGAGAGCCCCCATTACCGTGACCCAACGCAATGAAGCCCAAGTCCGGCGTGTCTTGTACCCCAGGCCATCGCAGCGAACGACGAAGGCGGTGTACAAGGTCGGGGACCCTGTACGGATCAGCAAAGTCAAGGGCAAGTTCGAGAAAAGTTACTTGCCCAACTGGAGCGATGAGCACTTCCTGATTAAACGGCGCCTACCCTGACAGCGGCGAGTCTATGAACTGGAAGATCTCCAAGGGGAAACGTTGCTGGGGACGTTTTACGAGACGGAATTACAGCCTGTT
>JAVTVY010055952.1:0-28440 GCA_036873755.1 Hanleya hanleyi | reverse complement strand
CCCCCAAACCTGAATCAAGTTTAGCTGATTATATGTGTCCGGTTGGAATATTCAGAGTTCTCTCCCCTGCATGTATGTCATTTGTCCTGTGGAGTTGTCTCCCATGTTTGAAACCGCTACATTTAGTTGAACTGTTGTGAAATATAAACCATACATTTACTAATTTAACGGGGAGAGGGGTCCTTTATGAACTTCATACCTGTTTATTAACTCAAGAACAATGGTTTACTTAATCACTTTCTTCTTCCTTCATGAAAAATTCTCTCGTCTGAAAGGAATCCATTTGCAGGAAAACTACTATTTTCTTGTGTTTGACTATTGTCGATTTCAGTGTGGGATATGTGAGCTCTCGGCTCTTGCTTCAAGGTCAACTAGTTACCAAGAGTTAAGCTCATTTTAGTTTATCATTCAATATAAGATGTGACATATGTTAACTTCTCAGAAGCTCAAAATTGTAGATCTTTCTCTGGATTGCTAGCTACCAGTTGGAATCAAGGCTATCAAACAACCTTGAAATTTGGACCAATGTAATTCCAGATATACGGGCGTATATTGAAGCCCCTTGGGCTCTAGTTTCAATTTATTTTAGTAAAATAGCTTTAAAAACAAAACCAGGCAAAAATTTAAAAAAATGAGATACAATTTACTAGTTCGAATTGTCTCCTATCAAGGTATACCATCAACGTTGAAACGAGACCAACAGTTTTCATGAAATTTCAATTGAAAAATGGACGTTATTGTTTTCATTTTAATTTTTCAAAATTGGAATATTTTCTACACAGTAGCAGCGTCGGTTATACAAATCATATAGTTGGAATCCCTACGATGTACGCTTTCACAAAATATGTAGTTTATTATGGTTATCTTGTATATTTATTGATACAGACGACAAATTCTCACAATAGTGCAAAAACTGCCTCTAATGGGACAGCTATCCATAACACTGAATACATAGGAAGATTTGGATTTTTTCCTTGCGTGATGCTCAATAAATTAAACTTTCCGAGGTAAAATTTTCCCTATTTTGCTATATAATACAAAACACATACAGTTCTTGTTGAATATTTAATAAAAACAGGGGGACACCATGCTTTCTTAGAAAATATTAGTGGTATAACAGATAAACTGAGCTTTTCCAGTCCTATTTTTGGGGGGGGGGGGGAATCGACATGGGGATAGGAAATATTATTAGCCATATACAAGTTTCCTTTTTGTTGAAAGTGACTAAAAGTGAACTTTGGGGGATTTCAGAGGTATAAATTCCAACCTCGGGAGCATTTTGCACCCTTCAACTGTTGAATCTAAAACGCCATCTTTTTGCTCAGTCCTACCACACTACCGAACCACCAATAAATCGCATAAATGGTTCTGTTGTGTCTTTTGTTGATTTTTGTCACGTTTTGAGATGTTTGGCTACTTTTACTAGGAAATTCAGCTTGTTTTGAAAAAGTAGACAAATCATCATGTTGTAGCCCCATAAGAGCAGAGAAATGAACGTACTCTACTCCCTTAAATACTACACTGATGTTCTGTCGTGTTCGACTTGGGTACCGGTATGCGAAGATGCTTAATACAGGGGAAGTAAACTTGTCATGGCCAGTGTGTACCAGTCATGCCAGTAGGCCTAAAATAAGATTGCAATCAATCGGTGAACAAAGCAACACATTGACAATTTCGGGCTCAAATCTCATGCGACCGTCCCCGAGAATGGAATCCAATTATCGCCCACTCGGACTAAAGAACATCAACACATCGGTTGAGCAGAATTTGTTGTAACTTTTTCACTATAAACTTGTTTTGTTTTTCACTTGAGATATCATTCATTTGTTCGGTATTTCTTTATTCACAAACAAGAGATATACAAATTCTCAACTACTTTTCACAAAGAAAGCCTGTAGAAATAAAGGTATAAAATCTAACCTAGACCGATGTTTGATAACAGCTGGTGTTAATATGATATGGATATGTTTCTCCTACTATTCTAAGGGAGCTTACATTTTTCATAAGTCTGGCAAGTGCAGGTCGAAAATAGTCCAGTTATCATCAGTAAATATATTCCTATGTTAAAGAGATAGCAAAGTGACCCGATTAACGAACCAGAACCATGCGCTCAGCCACGTGTCAATGCAGCAGCCCACTGCTATCTGGGCAAGATAGTATTTTGTAAGTATTAACTTGAATTATATTGCAAACCTGGGATTGAATGATCAGTTCAGCTTGTATATCATTGTAGTGATCACCACTGTAATGAGACATTTTGCACAAAAATTTCAATTTTTACAATTTTATATATCGCTCAAATGCTCCCACAGAGCGCCAATTATCATAAATTTTGAAGAAAAAAAAATTACGCTGCGAGGGGGTTACCCCCCCCCCTCAAACTCTCCCCCCCCCTTCAAACTCTCCCGCTCTCAAGCCCCCCACACTTGAAAACTTGTCTCACGTCCTTGTTTATGTGTGGTCTTCATACCCGCCTCCTGCAGAAAATACATTGATGAAGCAGGTGTGAAAAGCATTGTCTGAAATTCACAAAATGATTTCATGCACATTGCACATTTCACCATTTGCCTGTTTATATCAGTTGCCAAATTGGTCAAGATTTTGTCTTTATTGTGTGTTTTATTGATTAGGAATGTAGTCAGTCATTTCATATAGTAATTTCATGATAACCCCCCTCAAACTCTCCCCCCCCCCCTTCAAACTCTCCCCCTCTCAAGCCCCCCACACTTGAAAACTTGTCTACGTCCTTGTTTATGTGTGGTCTTCATACCCGCTCCTGTAGAAAATACATTGGATGAAGCAGGTGTGAAAAGCATTGTCTGAAATTCACAAAATGATTTCATGCACATTGCACATGTCACCATTTGCCTGTTTATATCAGTTGCCAAATTGGTCAAGATTTTGTCTTTATTGTGTGTTTTATTGATTAGGAATGTAGTCAGTTCATTTCATATAGTAATTTCATGATAATGCATCAGAAGCATATTACACTGTCTAATTGATGGACAATACATATGAGCAGACCTGCTCAGGTTCACTTCATCTATCCATGATTATAAACTTATTTTCAAATTTCACAAATCTACATGAATTATTGAGTGAATTGGGTAAAATGCTGACTGAATATTAGATTCCTGTTGTCCTTAAAACATACATGTACTTATACAGTATCCTATATTTGTGCTGAATGTGCTCAATGTATCCAACTTTAAATTCAGAGAAGAGAAGGAAAATGGCATAGAGGTGAAGACAGTTCCTTTATCCCCGGACGAGGTAAATAAACTTCAATTCATTTGAAACCTGAAAGAGAAGAAAATAACTTGGTCAGTAGAGAAATAAATGCACTAAATGCTGGAATAGTAAGGCTAAATTAACGACTTCAGAATACTGGAAAAGCAGTTTAAAAGAATGAAAGTCACTGATTATACCAACATTGATCATAGCTGATCTGATACGTTCAACGGTTGGTGTATTTTGTTTTCCATGGTTTCATCAGAGAAAGAAGCAGAGAGCCGAGAGATTTGGTGTACAATCTGAGGATGCAAGAAAACAGACCAGAGCTGAGAGGTTAGTCTCCTCTACAGACAGTCACTTGTTCTGATTGTGAGGGCCAAACTACATGTACAGTTACTGGCCACAAATTGGTACACATCTGATTTCTCCCGGTATTGTTGCCACAAATTCTCATAAATTCAAATACTTCTCTACCCAGGCATACTGGTCATTTCCTAAACCACAAGAGAGTTTAGGTACATGTAAATACATGTATGGGCTGACAGGATGAGATAAAATACTTGTGTGCTGTCAGATTTGGGGCCTTAGTGTTTTGGAGTTGGTGACTGTACCAACATGATCTGCTCAGAAGTGATCATAAAGTATGGACTGAAACCTGTGTAAACTGACCATGCTTGGGACCAGATTATAGTGTCAGTTTTGACAGGGTTCTTTTTTTGTCCTCTGCCGCGAAGTGGTGGGAGGACTTGGAAATGCTAGCCGTCCGTCCTTCCGTCCGTCCCACATCTTGTGAACGCGATATCTTGAGAACAATTCGACCAATCGACTTCAAACTTGAGAAGGTGCTTCACATCAGTTAGACGGCCATTGGTATTCATTTTCACTGAGGTACGTAATACAAGATGGCCGCCATCGACCATATTGGATTCTGTCCGTCCCACATCTTGTGAACGCGATATCTCAAGAACAATTTGACCAATCGACTTCAAACTTGAGAAGGTGCTTCACATCAGTTAGACGGCCATTGGTATTAATTTTCACTGAAGTACGTAATCCAAGATGGCCGCCATCGACCATATTGGATTCTGTTCGTCCCACATCCTGTGAATGCGATATCTCAAGAACAATTCCACCAATCAACTTCAAGCTTGGGAAGGTTCTTCACATCAGTCAGGCGGCCATTGGTATTGATTTTCACTGAGGTACGTAATCCAAGATGGCTGCCATTGACCATATTGGATTCCATCTGTCCCAGATCTTGTGAACGCGATATCTCAAGAACAATTCAACCAATCGATTTCAAACTTGGGAAGGTTCTTCACATCAGTTAGATGGCCATTGGTATTGATTTTCACTGAGGTACGTAATCCAAGATGGCTGCCATTGACCATATTGGATTCTGTCCATCCCACATCTTGTGAACGCGATATCTCGACAACAGTTTGACCAATCCACTTCAAACTTGAGAATGTGCTTCGCATCAGTTAAACGGCCATTGGTTTTGATTTTCACTGAGATACTTAATCCAAGATGGCTGCCATCGACCATATTGGATTCACTCCGTTCCACATCTTGTTAACACGATATCTCAAAAACAAATCAACCAATCGACTTCAAACTTGGGAAGGTTTTTCACATCAGTTAGACGGCCATTGGTATTGGTTTTCACTGAGGTAAATAATCCAAGATGGCTGCCATTGACCATATTGGATTCTGTCCATCCCACATATTGTGAACGCGATATCTCGAGAACAGTTCGACCAATCGACTTCCAACTTGAGAATGTGCTTTACATCAATTAGACGGCCATTGGTATTGATTTTCACTGAGGTACATAATCCAAGATGGCTGCCATTGACGATATTGGATTCCATCCGTCTCGGATCTTGTGAACGTGATATCTCGACAACAATTTGACCAATCAACTTCAAACTCGAGACGGTGCTTCACATCAGTTAGACAGCGATTGGTATTGATTTTCATTGAGGTAGTATGTAATCCAAGATGGCTGCCATTGACCATCTTGGATTTCACTCACCCATTTGGTCTTTGATATATGTTGTCTTTTGTGTTAATTGCCGTCATTTACATCTGACGACGATACAGCTCACCAATCTCCAATGTACGAGTTGTCACAGCGAAACAGCTCACCAATTACCAGTATACAAGTTGTCAGAGCATTTCCATCATAGCTCTCTAGATTTGTATCTCATACCGCTTATGCCAGTGCTAGAGGCCGTGTGGTCATATCATCCATGTTGCCACATGAACAGGTACAATAAAAGCGTACCTGAGATACAACACATATCATGAATCGTTAGATTCTTGGTATGTGCTTTAGAATAGGTTTACCAGAAGACTATTCTGTGAAGTCATATGACGCAGTCAGTATGTCAGCACCTCTTCCCACTTCCCTTATATGTGTTGTAATTGTGAACGCGATATCTTGATCTATTCCACTCATCGATTTATAAACCTCACCATCCACAAATCCATATACAACTACAGACTTACATTCCAGTGTTGCACTGCACTACCCATTACTGCTTCCCAAACCTCCTCAAATTGTCTCAACAATTCCAGATGAACATCTCTTTCCACATACACATATCAACTTTCCAAGTTATATTTAAGGAGATATTGGAAGCGTATATGCTGTATGCTCTCAAACAGGTTACTTGGCGGAGGACCTGCTAGCTACTCAGCTTGTTATGATTAGAATTTTGGGCGAATTAATCATTAAGTAATGAACGATTAAATTAATGTACTCCAGAAATGCTGCTATTGCTGCTTCATGTTTAGGTTTACATTTTTTTTGTGATTCACAGTGGTAATAAAGAACAAATTTGTATATTAGTTTGATGTGTTCCTACATGCAGGTTTGGGATACCGACCAAGTCCCCATCATCAGAGAGAGCAAAGCCTGGAGCAATAACACACACACCTATCACAGTACGTATATGAAAAACTAACGTCTTCAATAATTCAATCTCTTCTGGACCACATTTTGACTCAGAAATGTGACGTCAAACAACTCTTTGGCACAATCTTCAACAGCAATATTTTGGCAATACTTTGAAAACTGAATGTGTAGAAATTTGAAATTTATTAAAAAACCTCATTGATGAGTAAAAACTTTGACATGGCGCTAAAAAAAAAAGCTATGGCAGTGCCTGTGAAGATAGAAATCCGTTATACTCCGCTTTATTTGGACAGATCAGTCTGGTCAATTTGTGTGCTTGAAAACATCTAGAATCCAGCAATGTTAAGGTCTACTTGGACCATCTTCATGTTATCAAGCCGATTTCTATGTTCCCACTTCGAACTCTCCTTGATATATCTGGCCCCCTTCAATATTCAAAGAACTTATAAATAGACACGAGACCTCGCTGACCTCGAAAACATTTGAATTTCAAATGTGTCGTAAAAGAGCATTATTGCTTGGCTGACCTATTTTGTGGGTTAATACAAACCCCATATTAGGAGGAATGACGTCGCTACTTGAGGATGATGTCACTCTACTCACAATCGGTGTGTAGGTTCTGATTGCTTCGTCGAACAGTCATAGGTGAAATTTACACCTCGGATTTTGAACACTGTCAGATGAATCAAGGCAGGTTTGAAGTGGGAACGTAGAAATTGGCTTGATCAAATGAAGATGTCTTGGACTGGAGAACACTTCCTTTTTCCCTCTTGTGTGGCATTATGAACAGTTTTATTAGATAGAGCTGGAAAAACAATGTAGAAGGAATATTTTTGGAATTTGCTTCTGAAGTGTGTGTTTGTGTGACTGAATAATAAGAGATCTTAACATAGCTGGATTCTTTATATTTTTAAGTACACAATTCAAACCAGACTGATCAGTCCGAATAATACCATGTAAATAAGGCTGAGTATAACGGATTTCTATTTTCACAGGCACTGCCATGATTTTTTTTCAGCGCCATGTCAAAGCTTTTACTCATCAATGGCGCTTTTTAATAAATTAATACACAATCATCTGCAAATAATTTCTACAAATTCACTTTTCAAAGTATCGCCAAAGTAACGCTATCGGAAATGGTGTAAAAGAGTTGTATGATGTCACGTTTCAAATCACTTTTCGTCCGTGGTCCGTCGTCCGTCCGTCCGTCGTCTGTCAGTCAGTCCGTCCGTAAACAATTCTTGTTATCGCCATTTCTCAGGAACTACTTTATGGATCTTTCTCAAATTTGGTACACAGGTTCCCCTAGGGGTCTAGTTGTGTCAAATACCTTTTTCGGTCCGATTCGAAAATCCAATATGGCCACCAGGCAGCCATCTTGGATTTCCCCTTGAAACCTTGTTATCGCCATTTCCCAGGAACTACTTCATGGATCTTTCTCAAATTTGGTACATAGGTTCCCCTTGGGGTCTGGTTGTGCAAGATACCTTTTTCGGTCCGATTCGAAAATCCAATATGGCCACCAGGCAGCCATCTTGGATTTCCCCATGAAACCTTGTTATCGCCATTTCTCAGGAACTACTGCATGGATCTTTCTCAAATTTGGTACACAGGTTCCCCTTGGGGTCTAGTTGTGCAAGAAACCTTTTTGGTCCGATTCGAAAATCCAATATGGCCACCAGGCAGCCATCTTGGATTTCCCCATGAAACCTTGTTATCGCGATTTCTCAGGAACTGCTACATGGATCTTTCTCAAATTTGGTACACAGGTTCCCCTTCGGGTCTAGTTGTGCAAGATACCTTTTCTGGTCCGATTCGAAAATCCAATATGGCCACCAGGCAGCCATCTTGGATTTCCCCATGAAACCTTGTTATCGCCATTTCTCAGGAACTACCGCATGGATCTTTCTCAAATTCGGTACATAGGTTCCCCTTGGGGTCTAGTTGTGCCAGATATCTTTTCTGGTCCGATTCGAAAATCCAATATGGCCACCAGGCAGCCATCTTGGATTTCCCCATGAAACGTTGTTATCGTGATTTCTCAGGAACTACTGCATGGATCTTTCTCAAATTTGGTACACAGGTCCCCTTGGGGTCTAGTTGTGCAAGATACCTTTTCTGGTCCGATTCGAAAATCCAATATGGCCACCAGGCAGCCATCTTGGATTTCCCCATGAAACCTTGTTATCGCGATTTCTCAGAAACTACTGCATGGATCTTTCTCAAATTTGGTACACAGGTTCCCCTTGGGGTCTAGTTGTGCAAGATAACTTTTCTGGTCCGATTCGAAAATCCAATATGGCCACCAGGCAGCCATCTTGGATTTCCCCATGAAACCTTGTTATGGCCATTTCTCAGGAACTACTGCATGGATCTCTCTCAAATTTGGTACACAGGTTCCCCTTGGGGTCTAGTTGTGCAAGATACCTTTTCTGGTCCGATTCGAAAATCCAATATGGCCACCAGGCAGCCATCTTGGATTTCCCCATGAAACCTTGTTATCGCGATTTCTCAGGAACTACTGCATGGATCTTTCTCAAATTTGGTACACAGGTTCCCCTTGGGGTCTAGTTGTGCAAGATAACTTTTCTGGTCCGATTCGAAAATCCAATATGGCCACCAGGCAGCCATCTTGGATTTCCCCATGAAACCTTGTTATGGCCATTTCTCAGGAACTACTGCATGGATCTCTCTCAAATTTGGTACACAGGTTCCCCTTGGGGTCTAGTTGTGCCTGTTCCGATTCGTAAATCCAATATGGCCACCAGGCAGCCATCTTGGATTTCGCCATGAAACTTTGTTATCGTCATTTCTCAGGAAGTACTGCATGGATCTTTCTCAAATTTGATACACAGGTTCCCCTTAGGATCCAGTTGTGCAAGATACCTTTTTCGGTCCGAATTGAAAATCCAATATGGCCACAAGGCAGCCATCTTGGATTTCTCCATGAAACATTGTTATCGTGAATTCTCAGGAACTACTGCATAGATCTTTCTCAAATTTGGTACACAGTTTTCCCTTGGGGTCTAGTTGTGCAAGATGCCTTTTTTGATCCGATTCGAAAATCCAATATGGCCACCAGGCAGCCATATTGGATTTCCCCATGAAAATTTATCGTCATTTCTCAGGAAGTACTGCATGGATCTTTCTCAAATTTGGTACACAGGTTCCCCTTGGTGTCTAGTTGTGCAAGATGCCTTTCCCGGTCGTCTTTGAAAATCCAGTATGGCCACCAGGCAGCCATCTTGGATTTTCCCATTTTGTTATCGTGATTTCTCAGGAACTACTGCATGGATCTTTGTTAAATTTGGTACACAGTTTCTCCTTGTCTAGTTGTGCAAGATACCTTTTTCGGTCCGAATCGAAAATGCAATATGGCCACAAGGCGGCCATCTTGAATTTCCCATTGAAACATTATTATCGTGAAGTCTCAAGAAATAGTTCATGGACCTTTCTGAAATTTGATACACAGGTCCCTCATGGGGCCTAGTAGTGCAATATACCTTTTTTAGTCCGATTCGAAAATCCAAGTTACGCTTGAAAGTAATACGGTCTTCTCGAGTTGTGACATTGCATCACACGAGTCGGCGGATCAAACGGTGGGGCATATTCTATATATTGACTATAGAGAACATCCATATCTTCACCTCCCATATCAAGGAGTTCAAATAATTCGGAATTAAAGTGTATTTCTTCAAATTTTAAATCAGTTTTCTTTAGTCCATGCAGTAGCAAGTGAACTGCTCCATCCTTTCGTCTGCCGGCGGGTCGGCTACATGAAGGGACGTCACTCTTGTGGCTCAACGTCACAACTCGACAACTGTAGACTACTGCATGTTTCGATCCAAGGGAGATAATCAGGATTCAGGCACTTTTAAAGTTTTAACATTACTGTGCGGACCGGATCCCTTGTACCATCTTACTATTTTCGATCATGATATCTTGAAAGAGACATCTCAAACTAGCCCAGTAAACAGAACAGAATTAGCATTCGTTCCTAATTATAAAATCTTAAGTATGTTTCATAGCTCATGCCAAAGTGTCAAAGAGATTGGTCCTCCCTTCCAGTACCCAATGATGACATGTGCAAAACAAAATAAATAAAAAAAAATACTACAAAACAAAGGCGAAGGATCCTCCGTACATGTACTTTCACTTTCAGACTACCTTTGCTCATTTCTCTTGTATTACAACAACCGATATTAGTACAGTTTCTAGAAATCTTGAAACTCCTGAAACTTAGATTATATCTTGGTGTTTTTCAGTGTCCCTTTTCCGATCTTTTTCGCTCAAATTCGAAATTCTGTAAACAAAATTGCAAATCAATCGTTTCTTAGTAACAATGGTCAAAAAGATCCTCTAGTCATTAGCTTACAATTGTCGGACAATGGTGGGCACCAAGATCCTTCAGGATCTCTCGTTATTTAATGTAATCCCTCTAATAATTCATTCCCTCTATCATTATTCAGTACTCACCAATTTTGGGGACAAAATTCAATCAGTGGTTCTAATCTACCTAGTATAATCCGTGGCATGTCCAACTCCTCCTCCTCCTACTCCTCCTACTGCGCTTTACTCACTGTACAGCGGGTCGCATAGGTGTGGCGCGGGATAGGGTGGGCAGTGGGGCGGGAGACCTGGTGTTTTCACTACCTGAGATTCCATGGCCCAGGCTTGCACCCTACAGTGGAATGGCTCGACTGCGCATGCGCGATGAGTAGTGCACGACGAGTAGTACCTAGTAGATTTAATCGCCCTCTACAGTGATTCGTTTTTTGAAAACAGCAGGGGTGCTGTAAATCACTCTCCTAATGTGATCCCACTCCTGAAGGTTTTTAATACATAAAGAAGCTGTTAGGTAGTGCTGCTTCCACTCGCCTAGATCAATTTTTAGGAGTGTGATTAGGAGTGTGGTGTGATCCTCAAAAATGACTGACTGCCTCCAAACTCATTGAAACAACAAAAAAGTAATGAATAGTATGCATAATTTTGAACCATTTTTATTAACTTCCTGTTCTAATAAATTTGATCACCCGCAGATTTATGGTGAGAAATTTACCTTCCTGTGATTGAATTATTAGAGAGATTACCATGAACTGTATCTGTTTCTCAGAAAATGATGGATTTATTTGGTCCATGCAACGAAAAAGAAAATAATTATAAAGAAACTTCATTCATCCTTGTTTTCAAAAAATTCTTATGAATCTAAGGGATTAATTTAAGATATAAGATATCAACTTGCACTGAAGAACATTGATGCGTTAAAGGGGGTTAACTATAGGACTATGGGCGGTTTGTCATAAATTGTCTCACCTTTGTATGGAATGTTTGTGCTGGTAATATGGGCCTGAACCTTAATGACGAATTATACCTCTTTCAATCAAGAGATAAATTGTGCATTCATTCGTTTGCATGACAGGTGATCATTTATCCAGCAATCTAGCATCGCTTATGTAATACGAAACTAGTTAAATTGTCAACGCACAGTATATGTGCTGCAAGGCGTTAAGTCCTATATATAACCCGATATACCAAATTAAAGCTTGCTCTTCCTGACTGTGCCAGTCCAGGGACCTCGTGCTGGCATTCAGGTTTATGTCACATTACATGAGGGAGGTGACAGGCTA
Organism: Hanleya hanleyi; assembly: GCA_036873755.1. Classification (NCBI taxonomy): domain Eukaryota; kingdom Metazoa; phylum Mollusca; class Polyplacophora; order Lepidopleurida; family Hanleyidae; genus Hanleya; species Hanleya hanleyi. The sequence continues at coordinate 16,656 of JAVTVY010055952.1, read as the reverse complement.
ATTGAAGTGAAAACGATCCCCGCCAGCCATTTCATTATCATGGATTTTGGGACCCTGTATTGCATCAAGGGATAGAAGTGGGATTTTATTGTCATGAATATAGGGGGCCTAAGTCATCAGGTTTCAGGACAATATAGACGCTGGAATAATGATCCTTATACATGTAGCATGAGAGAGAGAGAGAAATGACCAAATTGTTGTCTCTGTTAAAGTTTAACCTACAAAACTTTAAACTCATTTAATGCAATGAAAATCATGATGGAATTCATGCTTGATTGTTCCATGTGAACTAATACTGGTTATTAGGTGTTGATTATGTAAAGCCATAAACTAGGCAATCACCACAGATTAGAACAACGATACCTGATCAGGTTAACGATCATTGTGAATATTCTTAAAATTCTGAGAGAAAAACTGTCACATCGATTTATTTCAGTCCTTTTTTTATAGCAACGTTGAACTGATTTAGTTGTGCGTATTTCTTTTCAGGCGGATGATATTGATAAATTAAAGAAGAGATCAGAACGATTTGGAACAACTGTTTCAACGTCATTATCAAAGGTAAGGAATTGCTTGATATCTGGCTTTAGCCAGTGCATCTTCTCTGAAGTGTGAGAATTTGAGTGATAGCGGATCACACTTCACCATAAGCTGCCTGTGAATAGTACATGTGTATATATGCATATTACTACACCATAGTGGTCTCCAGAAAACCAAGAAATAAACTCCAGACTGGGAGAATCATATTAAGAAAAGAAAAACAGATGTAGAACCATTTGATATCATGCAAAGGTTAAACACAAATACTGTATGTGAGACTTTTCTTACCAGGCCACAGCTGTCCTGGGCAAAGCTGTAACAAACTGCTGTTTTCCCCATATTGGGTTGAAAGAGCTGGGGACGCCTGGTATCTCCGACTCTGGGCCATTATATGCTGAGATTGATCATGAATTCATCAAGGGCCCAATTGATTGATCAGGGACCGTGGAGCACGGGGGTCTGGATGTGCTTCAGCTCCTAGGTTTTGAGACAGCAATGTTATAAGTCCCATCTAAAGTGGCACCAATCCAGTATTTAACATGACCGATATAGAGTTCAAATCCCCCATCTCCACCCACTTTCAAACACGCTCCAAGGCACCTGTTTATCATGATTTCATCAAGGGATAATATTGATTGATCATGAATTCATGGAGGGGAGCCAAGTTATCTCATTATCTCACTCACTTGTGTCTGTGATGTACAATAGACATCAGCACAGATGGTACTGGTACTTATAGTTACTTGTGCATGTCACTGTGTTCTTTCCAGGCTGAAGATGTAGAAAAATTAAAACAGCGAGCTGAAAGGTTCGGTTCAGTTGTGTCGCCCTCGTTGTCAAAGGTAGGTTACAGTTGACAACAGATGATCTCCGTGATCCTTGCTTAAGCCAACAACTCTCCCAAACCAGCTTCTATAAACCAGAACCTATTCTGAGCATCCATACATGTAGGTTTGCTGTGTCACCAGTTACAACATTTAAGCATATGGTTATCCTTCTAATAAATCAAATCCCTCTAGTGACATTCGCTTACACCCCGATTTTTGCATAATTTTTGTAAGTTTTCAATAAATATGATCACCCACACCTTGTCGCAATCGCCATTATACATACTGCCTGTATGTGAAAACATAAACCAAAAATACAATATCAGATCCTAAATTTGTCTGTTGGAGAACAGGTTCAAACAAGTATATTCAGTGTTAATTAATTGCCTAATTAGGGCTGTTCCAGAAAGAGGTACATGGGTTGGGGGAAGACTACTTTTTCTGACTTCAACCACTCCTATACCGTTTATCCTATCTCCCTAATGTTAAATGACTGTACATCATCAACCACACAAAACTATTGAACTGGAAAATCTGCCCCCAATCCCATGTACATTTTCAGGGTTTCATACACGTCGTGTTTTGACACCGGTATTCGGTGTCAAAACTCCCGTAAAAACTCAATTTTGCCACCAAAAAACTGAAGTCTGAGTGTTTTAGAAGGGAAAAACTGAAATTTTGGAAAAAAACTGAAGTCTCCAAAGGCCAATACTTCGTAATTTCGTAATTTATAATCGAAAGATATTGCGGGCAAACAAGCAGGAAATGATTCATACCAGAATAAATAGGTCGGCATCTTCGGTCATTTCCGTGAGCTAATTATTTATGTCCGTTTCCCGAACTGTTATTGGGGTCATGCCGTCGGTAACCGTAAAACCTGTATTCATACTGAATGTATGTGGAGGTTTCCGAATGGCGTTGTGTGGCGAAAAAAAAAAATTGCTGGGAAAGTTTGACATGTGGGAATGACAAGCCCACAAAGACGTCTAACTCTCCTTGGAATGGACAGGTAAATATCTGACCATCGCTGAATAGTATTTATGATAAAGGAGACGATGTAATCTTCGCATAGGGCATTTGTTTTCACTCAAAGTTGAACGATCTTGTCGTGTTGTTGTTGTAAAGAAACTGGCATGTCGTTCGCATGTACGCATTGTACGATGTTGAAACTGAAACCAAAGTTTGATTGTACCGTAGTTAATAAAGTTTGAATGGATAATTCAAAGACAGCGAATTGATTTAGCCACAATACCAACCTCACTATATCGTTCTTTGATTTGGAGATACATAAAGAAGAGTTGAAATTTTTTTATACTGACAAAACTTTTTTGAGATTGTGCAAACATGGAGGTAAAATCGGATCCATGGTGCAAACATTGAAACAAACCAAAACAACTGAAGTTGATTTTTAAATTTTCTAGACTAGGCACCCATTTTCTGGCATTGAATTTAACTGATCTGTCTATTATCCTGAAACAAGTGTCCCACATTAGGGCAGCACAGAAACATTTCAAAAGTCTGGTGTACTGCATTTATGATTTATGTCAAACGTTATGGGCAAATCCATTCTTTCAATAAGGGTGGTCAAGTCGAACTGTTTGGCACTAATTTGCAGCCTTCAATAACCAAACATGGTAAACTTATGTATCCGTCTAGAGTCTGCACGATCCTATCGAAAATGAGCCAGCTGCCTTCACGCAATAGTTTACAAAATTGTGCGCCTTTTCAAACAGAAAATTCTCTAATTCATTTCATTTTTATGAGTTTATGGTCACCATGGACTAGCTGCAGTTATGACGATTGCTTGTCTTCAATCCTGTAATTTTTGTTTGCATTTCATCTCTATTTTTTTAATTTCTCTTTTAAATCTAACCCTGGAGTTGTACTGGACTTTTAATTTTAGTCCGAATATTTGCCAAATTTCACATCAAATCTTTTGAAAAAAGTTGACATTCCCACACAAAAATTATAATGTAAAATGTTGAAAAGAAGTCTGGTCCAGATCCAAGTGGTTTTTAATTAGCGTAGCTGAAACGTTTCAAAACTTGCATACTTAAATTGGACATCATTTGCAAGCCAGGAACTGATACATCGTTTTCATTCAAAATTACCAAGTTTGTAATTTTAAAAATTAATTTGAATTGCCTTGTCTTGTCTTGTCTTGTTGACATCCACAATGTGACATAATGTGCTGAAAATAGATGGTATCTTAGACCTTGGTAAATTAAGAACATAAAACTGAATATGTTAAATGATCTGTTTGTTGCTTTATTTTCACAATTCAAATATATAGCGTATTGACAGGCTCCATTGATGGTCGTATGAAAATTTGTTATATACGTACATTACTTATGGCGGTTGCAAAATTAGAAATAAACTCAATAGAAGTCTGTCGGCCGGCGACAAAAACGTAAAAATACTCAATTCAGGTGAAAAAAATATTGAATTTTCAGTATCCGGTGGCAAAAATTTGGACTTCTATGAAACCCTGATTTTTCTGAAAACAGCCCTTAGTTATGATAGACAGAGCACTAAAGGACAAACTGTCACAGTTGACAACAAATACTCTCAGTGAAGCTTTTTTAAACCAACAACTACTCTCCGCTGTAGGCTTTGGAGTCCTTTGAGATCGGTGGTGTTTTCTCTTTGAATGGGGATTTACTACAGCCGTCTGTTCTTGTTTTGTCTGGTTTGGCATTCCAGCTGCAATATTTTAATTTATCAGCTGGAGAATAATCTGTGGCTGTAACCTCCAGAACACTTTTACTATCTCAGTAAACCATGATAGGCATACGAACAAGAAATAAGTTTAGGACTGTCCCTAAATTATGAATGAAATCGAATCAATAAATACCAGTTCGAGAATATAGGTGAAATAATTTAGCTGTTTAAATTTATCTTGCGTGTAATATAAAAAAGGAAACAAAAAATGAACACATCACTCTTGCCTTCTTTTAAGCCTTGGTCGACCAGTAAGCAAACACTTTGGAATGATTTTCCACATTGAGAGAAAACAAGGGGAATAACTCAAATCGTTACTTGTCCCCTCCAAATCCACAGGCACAGTAGCGCTATCATCAGCATCAAAACTTTTGCTGACATCAAAGATGATAGAAATTTTTTTTTTTTTGCTAGCTATCATAAGATTCACCATCATTTTCTCCAACATTTAGTGTAATTACTATCTTGATCTCGCGTGCGGTCAATTGTACAATGGATGCAAATCTCGAAATGTTTTATTTGTTGACCTCCCGAGCGTCGTCTGCCTTTTTCTAACAAAATCAGGTGACAAACAAACCAGTTTCCTAAGTAGAAATAACAAACTAATCAAGTAGTTGAACAATTATAAGTTTTGGGTATTGTTAGTTTCCCAGGATTCAGTATTTTACCTCTTTCGTTTGGACCTGTTCGCTTACTGGTCCTGTTCGCTTACTGGTCAGCAGCTGCTACAACAACGTCAACACTGAGCATACGAGTCCATTCCATCACTGCGTTTTTTCAGGGACGCGCTCTGTCATTCAGAATCAATAAATCTGATCATACCATAATATTTACACCCAAATACCGGTATATCGCCTGAAGATTGTGGAGTGTTGTGGTGGATTAATCAAAAGTTATTAGCAAATAATACATGACCTCTGTTTTACATGTTTTAGAGTGGTACATGTACATACAAATATTGCAGATATTGATGTAAAATACACTTACAGCAAGTCAGAATGTACACACGAAATCGCCGTTTGTTCTAGTGTTAACATACAAATATTGTAGATAGCATGGGACATGTCGACTTGTCAGCTCGAGAAAAGGAGATGCACGACAAGCATGCGGCTGACAAGTCGACATGTGTTATGGTACATCAAACATGCAATATTGGTTTTATAATAAGCCCTCGGCCAATTTTGGCCTAGGGGTATGTCATCATCAAGTGCATTCATCTGTCCGTCCGTACATACGTGAGCGAGATATCTGCAAAACGGTTCCACTGATAAATTCCAAATTTGGTAAACTTACTTAACGAGTCAAGAGCCAGTAGCCTATTGAAAATGAACTGATTCTGATAATTTATATGGTTACTATGGCAATGTGATCATTTTTTGAATGAACAATTTTTCTTATATTTTATTTAAAAACAAAAAATTAATCAGTACTCCTTCAGTCAAGAGTTACTTACCTTGTCAAAAGCCAGAAGCCCATCGAAAATAAACTCGTTCGGATAATTTATATGGTTGCTATGGCAACATATTATTTTTTGAATGATCAATTTTTATTTTTTTTATTCAGTCCTTCAGTCAAGAGCCAGTGTCTGGTATTTAATACATATACATTTGACAGGAACGAAAGCAGTATTTGCAGAAAAATGGTGAACTGTACTTAATGGCAACCGTGACTTGTACATGTAATTCACACGTACATGTATATAACATATTGAAAGATTTCTGATTTTTAGGAAGGGACCTGCTTCCCAAACTAAATAATAGTGTAAGAACTATTCTCACTGGTTCCCATTGATCTATTTTTTTCTCACCTCCATTTTTTCACATGACTGAGTGGGTAGTGTCTTATCTCATTGTTAGGTTTGTCTGACATCTCCAAGCATGCCAAGATTTTGAGTTCAAATCAAATGAATTATGAATGGCTATTGTCCAGGGGCACGTCTCGCTATTAAAATGTGTACTTCAGAACTCATCAAATCCACCATTCAACCAATTACAGCCCATTTCAAGATGCTGTGGACCTGTAACACCAAACATGATCAGCTAGACATGACTGTCTTAAGTTAGTCAAGCCTTATTACATGTATTAAAACAGTTAACTGAGAGCCGAAGGGTTTTCAGATGCGCAGCTTTGTATACTGAATGTTGTATTTGAAAACAATATCGAGGCTTTAGAATGCTGTGAATAAGGATGGAATATTCAACACTGCAGGACCATCGTTCATTTCAAAATGCCAGTGACTGTTCGAGATTGACTGTTCAACTTCAACTTGTTTATGACTTAATTTGGAAAGTCATTTCTAGCATTCTGCATGATCTTTCATATCTTTTCAGAAGATGGCACATTTTTTTCTGTCAATATTTAAATCATAACACTAATTTCTATCACGGAAGCTAGCTGCAGCGGGAAGCATGCCAATCAGCTGGCACACACTATATCTAAGGGAGGCAACTCTTGGTTCAGCACGGACCATCTGCATTGAATACTATTATTGTTCAATGCTCAGCTGTGGTACATGACCATTATTCAATGATACAACAACATGTCCTCTGCAAAACAATGAAAGGCAGTGTTGGATATGCTGTGAGATTATTTTGCCTGCATGTGCTGTGGGTGATAAATCTCCACAATAGAAGCCACTCTGCTACCAGCATCACTGCTAACATAATTTCCAGTTTTAGATTTAAACACAAAGGTTGCAGGGCCATTGTCATTAGATCTAGGCCACGATCCTGGCATGCCTGGTGGCAGAGAGTATCTATTATACAATTAGTCTTTTGATGAGGTCAGTATGTGTTTTTGTGGACCTGAGAAAACAATATTCAGACACATAAACATGCATTGACCAATATTAAAAGACAAGAATTGTTTTAATAATATGACCCAGTCGTCTCGTAACCTTCTCGTTAGGTTGGTGAAAGCAGTTAAAATATAACATATAATAGGCATTTTGTTTTGCTCTTCACCATCTGATGCCTGCTTCAGCCACAGTGTAAACCGACGGCCAATCCAATGGCTATGTTCATTGGCCGAGAAGACGCACATGTCATGCCGAGTCAGTATCACATTTATGGACCCACTTTGGAGTCAATATGGAAAATTAGCGACAGTCATGTTGATGGTGAATGGTCCAATGGAGAAAGAGTAACACACACAGTCATATAATAATATGTATTGTGGAGAGTTTTAACCTGCGGTACATGTATGTGCAGGTGAAACAATCATACAGTGTGGGCAGTACTGCCTTTCATTGTATAGCAGACAACAAAAGCTTTGTAAAACAGAAATAGGAGGTGATTCTGGCATGAGAGGGCAGAACCCTGCATTCTGCATGTCCCAGATATATGTGTGGTTTTGGTAGGTGAAGTTATCCATAACCAGCCCAGAGTTCAGTCATCTGTCTGTTGTACAGCTGTTCAATCGAAACAATATTCATCAACCTTTCAGTCAGTCATTCAGGAAACCAACTTACAGAAGTTACAAAATTATCACCTCTATAAATGATCAAGATCTTCACTGTTCACAAATTACGGTAATTTCCCTAATAAATCGCCTTCCAAATTTAATTCGAAAACGGCTGATTTTTCCCCTGTCATGATTTTCTTCATCCTAATAAACGAAAATGGGAGCATATTCAATATACCTGTGAAACAATAAATTCGAACACTCCTGTTTTCATCGCGGAGATCGTGCCGCTGAAAGTAAAGTGAATATGTTACTAAGAATAATCTGTTACCAAGAATAATTTCTGTATTACTAAATCGTGACCAACGATACACGTTGACACAGAAATAAAATACAAAAGTTTTGTTTTTGTTATTGCGAATTCTCCATATGATAGAACTATGCATAAGGATATTTTGACCAGTACTGTGAAGTCAGAGTGTCAATTCATTAATCATGTTAATACAGGCCTTCACAATATTTAACATGTTTAATAACCTTCATTCCTTCAAGTTTATGTGGTAGTACATTTTATGATACTTACATGTGTTAGGTATCCGCTTATATCCTTGCATCTCAGATTCTTCCTCAATTATGTATAGTTTTGCTGGAAATCCAAGACATAAAGGACGATAATGGAGGTATCACTTAGGGAGCTTCTTGAAATTGGGGCATACTAGAAACTGGCATAAGGCATTCCAAACAGAATGGCATGGTGTGCAGTGTTGGAACTCCTAGGAACTCCATGCCATACAGTTTGGAACTCGGCGGACAAAGGATGGCTTAGGCCATACCATGCAGCAGCATGGGGGGTATGGCTTAACTGGAACTCTAATCCATCCAGATCAGAACACCAAACTGGGCATGGTGTATCCCATTTGAATAACTGGCATATGCCATCCCTATCAGGGAACTCAGTTCCTAAATTCAAGAAGCTCCCAATAAGGTCACACTCATTTTTTACGAGCCACACTCGTTTTTGTTTACTGTGAAAATTGACGTATATCAACCTTACAGCGTGTTCTGTCACATCTAGGCACTGTCGAGATAGGACTGAAAAAATGTTGAAAACGACGTTAAATCCTACCACAGGCATAGAGTTATCAGGTACTCTGTTGATGGAATGTTGACAAAAGTGTACGGCCAAATCCAATCTTCTGAGAGTATTGCTGTGTTTGCATTTGAAGATCATGTTATTATCCCTCCCACAACTTCTTACAAGTGACATTTCATTCCACAAACATTTTGTGGTCAAATGGGCACCACATAGTATAATTTCTCATAGTTATTGCTATTTGTAGTTGATAACTTGGCTAGGTTAAAATTTTTATAATTTCTGTAAGTTGATCCCCTGGCTGACAATTTCACTATACAGGAATGAATCCACAGAATCCAAAGCTGTCGTCCAGTTTGCTGAACCTGCATGGTAATCTGTTGAGTTCCCACAGTTCGTTGTCGTGATTGTGCAGGAGTACTGATGAGGATGAGATTCCCATGAAAGAGCAAGCCCTACAGGATGGGCAGGAAAACTTCAAATTATAACATGAACAATATCTCTGCAGTTGAGATTTTACCAACTGATCTTGCCAAGATTCGATTGGAGTCACATTTACCCCTTTGGGCTTTTCACATCTCAGACAAGCTGCAGTTCATTATTTTCATTAAATCGGTGGATCTACATGTATATGTCACTTGAATCTTATGTTTTCAGGCTGAAGATGCAGGAAAATTAAAACAGAGGGCTGAGAGGTTCGGAGCAGTTGTAGCACCTTCATTGTCAAAGGTATGTCAGAGCTTTTATCATGAAGATTTCAAACATGGACAGATTCCCATCCAATCAAGGGGCAGGCTTGAACATAACCTTAGGGAATTTTAACAAGGCAAACTGTAAAAACAAAATGACATCACTCGGGAATGTTTGACTTATTTCTTTGGGGACATTAAATTGGTATCACTACCAAAGGTAAATGAAATTCAGGCATTCCATTTTCAGAGATCTCAAATTCTTGTGGTTAGCCCTAAAACAGTTAATAAGTTGATTTTCATTAATTTGCCTGTGAAAGTATAATTGAGATAAATATGTTCACTAACATATAAGGGGAGATAATTTTCTCACAACAACGGAGTTGAAGTAATGTTTAGCATGTACTGTCAGTACACCGATTGATGGCCTGATCATGGACATCTATGTGTCTTGTGTTGGTATTTAATCTTGAAAAAAATCGCAAAAATGTGGACAACTCGGGGAAATTTACAGTGAGAGGGTTGGTCTAACAACTTGTGGAGTTGTCAAATCACACAGAAGATGGTTTCAAGCTTCAACAAGTGTTGAACCCATTTGAAAAACAATGTCAATCATTAAGTTTCTCTGTTAACAATCAGAATTTTTTGTACATATTTTCAACAAATAATAAAAGAAAATTTAGAGCCACCCACCCACCCATCCCAGTTTGAAGAAAACAATTGCCCCGAGAACTAAACTATTAACTTTGTTACAGTAATCTCTCTAATAATTCAATCACTTGAAATTTCTCGCCGTGAAATATAGGGATGTTCAAATTTATTAGAACGCGAAGATGGCTAATGGTTAAAAATCATGCCTATAATCTATTTCTTCTTTATTTCAATAATTTTAGAGGGTGATCAAATTTATTAGAACAGCTGTTTGTATTTTGTCCCAAAGATGGAGGTGATTGACTTTTGATCTAGGGGTATTGAATTATTAAGAGGGATTATCACAGGCCTTTTCCTTCAACTGCTGCAAACTTTTTGATTTTGAAAGATGAGCTTAGATAATGCAGAAGTGAAATATTGAAAACATATAAATATATATGAAATTCACTGGCTCTATTTTGCATGGTGCTAACATTTTACTGTATATTTATATTGGGCACAGAGTGAAGAGCAGGAGCGCATAATGAAACGTAAAGAAAGGTTTGGGGCTCTAGCAGGGGGTGCCGTTACAACTGGTACAGTTCTTTCCAGTGATGAAATAGAGGTATGTAACTTTTGAAGGTCAATCTTAATAAACGTGATAAATTAATACCACATCAATACTATATCGCTATAGGATCTTACTGCTCCTCATTGAATTTGGCATTCAGTGAACCCATCTCATGAAGATTGATAGGTGTATCATGCAGGGTCACTATATGCTTGTGCCCTTGAGCTCATCTACTTGCTGTCAGAGAGGGATGAGAGGACAATCTTTCCCATTTTCCCGTGAGCTTTTAAATTCAAAACCATTTTCTCAATGTGCTTCCATGGGTCACACAGTCTTATCGGCAGTGACATCGAAGGATAATCTAGGTCCATGGTGTACATTCAGCTAAACCAATGAAAGGATTATTCTGATTGGTGTACGCTCATGTTAATGTAAGACAGTAAGATTTTAAAGTGATGTGTACAGTTGGAGAACATTGATATGATGTGGAATGGTACTCCTCTCTTATTGCATGATGCCTCTCACAAGTGACAGGTCTCCGGGTCGACTCAGGGCCAAGTCATACCAAAGACTCAAAGTATGGAACTTGGGTATCTTCTTCGCTTAGCACTTAACAAGAAGATATCCTGATGTCCGGACAATGTGACTGGGTTGTCACGAAATGACTGAAATATTGTGATTTTAAATCCTACTCAATGAATACAAGATGAATCATTCTCATTACAACCCCCCCCCCCCGCGAGCTGTATTGCCGCCTGTCATGCATGACCAAGCATATGAGGAAAAAAAGGAGAATTTCTAGCCAATATTTTCATCATATTATATCTTTTTGGAAAGCTTGGAGAATCTTCATTGAAACTGCGTAGTCGATGATTAGTATATCACTGCATGTTCATGGCAATGTTAAGGGAAGAGTCAGCAGCCACAATTAAATCTGACTTGTCACATTTAGCCAATGACCTTAATTCAACATTAAAATTTCTGTTTGTTTTCTCTGTTGCAGGCAAAAAAGCGAAAGAGAGCTGAAAGGTTTGCGATGTCTTGATTGAAGGGTTTGCACATGCACGTGTACCGCGTGAAAATATGTGAAAGTGTCTGGGACATGAACATGCTCAAGTACATGCCTGTCAAATGGAATCTCCCAGGGCAGAAGTTTTTAAACAATCCATCTGTTCTAAGTGTACTCAGACTGTTCCACTTTGTTGCTGAGGGTAGCATCCATGGACATGTTGGAGATGTGGACAGTGTCATTACATGTACCTACAATCCTGGAATTTAGTTATTTTGTGCGGATATGTGGATATGTGGCGCACTATCGAAGATCACAGATTATTGACTTCAATTCAATTCAATTTTCACAGAATCCTGTGTTCAGATACAAAAACAATAATAGTAGCCAGATGCTAAATACATGTATTAATGACTTTAAATGTGAAATGATTAACCACATTATCGTTACGTTATTCTGGTATCGGACTAAAAAGTAATGTAATTTGCACATACAGGATGATTACATGTATAAGATTTAAACAGGATGTAAGATTAATCAGTATTGCTTCGAAGCAATCCATCTTTGTCTCAGAATTTGAGTATTTTAAATATTCCATCGCGTTGATTTTCAGCAACTCTTTGAAAGTTGATCAAACCAGGTTCATCATTTATCCATTTTATTGTTGTTAACATGTTTTCATGCATTTCATTATAGCATTTTAAAAATTTGTATCCAGTGTTTTCATAAAGTGTGAGTGGTACCTCAAAGAGTGGCCAAAATCTCTGTATGCTTCAATACATATGTTAAATTTTCTAATAATTTCACCTCCTATATAATCAAATTCAAAAATGGTTGATTTTTCATCTTTTGTCATTTTTTCTTTCCTAATAATTAAAAAATCAAGTATTTCGAAGATACTCTAGCTTGAAACAATACTTCAATCACCCCTGATTTTTATCAGTGAAGTTTTGACATATTGCAGCCACAGATGCAACAAATGTTCAATTCAGTGACCTGGTGGCACACATACAGTAATTTTTTTACATACCAAGAAGAACAAAGCTTAGACCAGTGAATATAATCCTAATCAGAGAAATTTTCATTTCAAGATCTGCTGCCTTTTATTTTTCAATTTAACAGATTTCAAATTACGGTAATCCCTTTCTTAATTTAATCACCGGAAGTGAAATTTCCCACCATAAATCTGGGGTGATCAAATTTTAATAGAAGAAGAAGTTGACAAAATTGTCCAAAGTCCTGCAGATCATTCATTATTTCACTGTTATTTCAATGATTTAGAAAGTGATCCAATTCATTAGAACAGCCGATTTGAGTTTTGTCCCCAAAATTTGGGGTGATCGAATTTTTATAGATGAATTAAATTAGTATTGTTAGCTATGAAACATACATTAAAATAGTAGAAGTGAACAATCAGAGGCGATTGATAAACACAGGGTTCTTACGGCATGTACCGTTATGGAAAATCCTGGAAAGCCATGGAATTGAAAATTGATTTTCCAGGCCTGGTTCTGTGTCCGGTCATGGAATTTTGTTGAAGGTCATACATTTTGTGAAATATGGCCTCATTGGTTAGATTAGCAGACAATTCATCTCTCTATTTAAATCTGATATAGGGTTCAGATAGGACATTAGTCACTGAACCCCCACTTCCATAAAAATAAATTGTCTATAATCTGATATAAATATATATCGGTGAATACATGTAGGTCATGGAAAAGTCACGGAATTTATCCGTAAAAGCCCTGAAGGTGTAAGAATAACGTCTGAAAATGATCGCTATTAGAAGAACAGACTGCCATATTGGGTTTCTCGTCAAAATGTGCGACAAATAATTCAAAATTGCCCATTCCTGGAATTCATGTGAAGAGTAATTGGTAAGTGGCACATTTTGAAGGCTGACGACCATTATCATGATTACCCATTCACAAATTAATGGGAAATTACCATACTCTGTATTACTGAACTAGGATAAAAATAACTCAGAAAATGGAAGTCATAGTGATATAATATTCTATATTTCGGCTGTGCTTATGCCATCATCAGGAATACATTATGTATCCCTGATGATGGCATAAGCACAGCCGAAATATAGAATATTATATCACCATTTTCGGAGTTACTTTTATCCTAGTTTATGTGAAACTGATCTGTGGGAACAATGAATTCTGTATTACTGGCAGTCCATATATCACATAATGCTGGAATTATGGTAGTAGATGGGACCTGTAACCAGCATCATAGCTGAAGGATGGAAAAGGGGATTACTGGGGGATCCAGAGGATGTGTTTTTGTTAAACTTGCTAGAATAGACGAGAGTTTGTAGTAAATGAATGATATGATTGCGAGATACTTGTCCTTTTACATCATGAAAATAAAGGAAATCAATCATTATACCCACATGTATGTACCTGGGATACAATACAATGGAGGGATTACATGTAGTGACTTCACTGTGTTGAGCTGTAGATTGTTAAAATGGCTTTTGCAAGTTGTATTGTTGCCTTCATCTTGTGGAATGTAAAGGAGCGGATGTTGAATTAATTGGACATATTTTCACTTCCTCTGGGGTGTTAAAGTAACTAAGTTGTTTAGATACTGGGTCATCCTCTGTTCACATGAATATCTTGATTGTTGCCATTTCTCTAATAATTTGAAAAATTTACAGTATGTCGCATGTTATAACTCTTACTGTTTCTTTTGTTAATGTAATAAGACAATAAAGGACCCGGCATTTTTTTCTGTCTGGTCTGAGTATTTCCTAGGCCATAGGTCTTAGGGTTCTTTATTAATGACATCTTGAAGTAGTGAACTTGTGCAATTTCCAGGTGAAAACATAATGAAGCAAGTTCAGAAACCAGGCCAGTTTTGGGCAACGATTAGCTACATCCAATATTTCAGGGTAAAGATTATCTTGGTGCAGGATTTGCTTCATATGTTACCGAGAGAAAAGATGCTGTTTCACCTTGAAATAGGAGATTTCGTACAAGTACACTACTTCAAGATGCTGTTATTCAAAACCCGAAAGACCCAGGGGCTGACCATCAAAGACAAGATGATATACTGTAAGCCGACTGAAAATTTAATATTTCATTTTGACTTCCCAAACCGCACCTCATGGGAGCCAAAATCCTGCTAAACCATGCCATATACTCTGTAAAGGCTGAGTTACAGGTGATGGAAGTTGTCAATATGAACAATAGCGAGAGTAGCATCGGATATTTGTTACATTAGAGTGACTGATCGCTCCATTATGTTTTTCCCCTGCATATACATACTTAGGTAGTTCTGCACAATTTTCATCATGAAGGTACAAGCATCCTCTTCTCTCTGGCAGACTTAGAATACATGTACCCTGTAAGAAATAACTTGCATATACTACTCATATGTGACAACATCTTTTACTTAAACATGTTAAAAGCTACTTAAGTAATTTTTACTCAAATTGCGTCCTATTTAATTTGAAATGTATCCAGGTGAAAATGTATTTAATCAACTTTTAGATCATACATTTAAATCAATACTGTCACTTTTATATCAAGGGACTATGTAGTTGAGCAGGTTATATGGATCTGTGTCGCTATGCAGAGAGTTTTCTCCTACCTGTAGAAAAGCATTGTTGGGAACTGTAAAATTTCTGTCTGAATGTACAATGGCCATGTAAATAAACATTTTCTCATCCCCAAGTTTTAGTCGCTTTTCGATATGCGTTCACATGCTAGTGGAGTGTTGAATGATGCAATGATGAATGGTTCTTTCTCTGCTATGGTAAATTAGTTTAGTTTGGTTCATGGATGGGCATTTTTCGAAACTGGTGCATTCTGGGATTTCCAACAAAAGCAGGCAGTTTGATTGGTTCTCTTGAAATGTTTAATACTTTTGACTTTTGCCAGATCGTATAAATTTCAATCAATCAAACACTGAGCCACACTTACTATCTCTGGTGTTTATCTTCTAGCTTCCATTTGTGAATCCATGGTCTACTAACATGGCCTACACTCGATACACACCGAAGGGAGTCGGCTCTTCATGAGAACTTCCCCAAGCCACGGTTACTTCTGTCCATGATCCTATATCCATTACATTAGTTCCCTATAAGTAAAGATACCATGATAAATAAAATGCTAGCAACCTATTAAAAGCCACAACACAAGAACAAACGGGACAAGGAAGCTTTCCCTCATGGCAATGTCCTAGAATGCATCAACACTCGTCACCAACATGTAAATGTTCATGTATATCCGTGCATAATATGAAAGCTCTGTCAAATGGGAACCAAAAAGCCTTCCAGTGTCGATGCATCTTTAAATATATTGTTCACATTTGACAAATCATTTAAATTCCACATCCCTTCGAGTCTATATCTTTTGCGAAGGTTCTGCGGCCTTGGCAAAGCTTTTATCCAGTAAAAGTAAGCCATCCCCAGGAATCTCCTAACCTCTTTAAAAGACTTGATCAGAACATGACAACCTCTCCTCATTGGCCATGTCTGGAGAAATGACTTTCACGGACACTGAGACATCCCTTTATCAAGAATGGAAGTGAGTAGGATTTTAGCGTCACTTGCAAAAAGGATATTTACTTCAGCTCTGCATGGCACAAACAGTCTAATATTTGTCAAGTCCGCAATGAACGGGAACGAAAGAAGGGCTACAATGGCGAGTTACATTTCCAAGTTGGATTTCTCTTGTGTTGTTGACAAATTCAGACGTCCACACAGATACAACCATGTACAACACATTACTCTCGCCAGAGATATTTACGGCCGATAAGAACAGCTGTTCCATCTCTCTGCTAGCTCTGGTATAGCCTTGTTCTATACTCGCGTAGTATGGAACAAGGCTATACCAGAGCTATCTCTCTGCCTGCAATTAGCTGCATGACACTGGCAGTCTAATAGCTGATTTCATTTGCTGTTATACAACCCCTCGCTTAATTAAGGGTCCATCTTAATCTGCAGACGAAACACAGCTTACGGAGACTGAACTTTGGTTTTCACTTGTTGGTTAACCTGCCCTTATTAGTTAACCTGCCCTTGGTTAACCTACCTCCACTATCGCATTGCCTGTGAGATGAACATAGCGAATATCAAGGGTTTACTCTTGTATTAATAAATTCGATTGCACGCGGAGCTTTTGGTTTTAGTTGTTCATTTTCCAAAAAAAAAAAATACT
>JAVTVY010055951.1:0-31597 GCA_036873755.1 Hanleya hanleyi | reverse complement strand
AAGATTTGCATGGTTGGTATTTTTTTCTTATAAATTAATTGACTTTAAGAATTGTGGAAGGAATCTGGCAACATTTTAGAAAGAAAATTTTGTCCCCATCTTTCATGACCCGCCCCCAAGCTGTTTCCATGGTGATATTTGGTCACATCCGGATTTCAATGTGTTGTAGCTCAAAATCGGGCCGCTCATCAAGGGTCCAGATATCGATATTTTTTTAGGCGAACAACCCGTCTCTCTGACAAGGTAGGTCGTTAGTACCAACGAAATATTGGGAACCCCTTTTTCTTGGGATGTGCCCAGCTCATTTATTACATAAAAAGGAAGGACAATTAATAGTGTTTTCTAACCTGCAGGTTGCCAACCGTCAGACAGGGTTATTTCCCCTTCCTTTGAGGTTGGTAGATTGGGCATCAGATTCCTAAAATAATTTACATGTTCGGCAGTATTAACAAAATTGCACCTCGCTGGTAACATCAAACGGCGAAACCGTCCTGGTGATGGATGTGTCCTGCTGGAGGACGTTCTACTGGTGGATAGGGAGCTGTTGAGTGCTGATGCGTCAAGGTGTCAACAGGTCCCCATCTACGAGCAGAACGTCCACGAGCAGAACGTCCATCACCAGGACGGTTTGGGGCTATATAAAAATGCGGATTGCCATGGCCAAATCGGGTACGGATTGCGGACCTCTATTTCTAACGGTCACAGACTTTAATGGGAATCGAACCACGATCATGATCTCTGAACCTGGGACAAAAGCCGCAGCGAACAAAAGCCCCAGGGACAAAAGCGCCGCGTACAAAAGTCACAGAGGGTAAAACCCTAGCTGACAAAAGCCCCAAACCAATTAATTAAAAACCAATAAATGGAATAGCGCGATCGGGCTAATGTACCATAAATACCAGGCTATTTATATAGGCACTACAAGAAAATTTACATACGGGTACCATTTAATTATACAAATAGACCCGTTTGCGCTATTCGACCTTTACGGTATCCACTGCCTCTTATTTTTATCGTTTATTAAGTATCACTTCGATGAAGAAAAACAAAAACGAAGTGGTTATTAAGTCAACCAGTTATGGCAATTTTGAGATAGAAAATTATGGCAATACTCTAATGATATGGGGTGGACGGCCATATAGCTCCAACAATAACGTCTCATTTATACCATCTTTTCCAGTGTTTTTTTTGTGTTTCCAATGAATATGATGTTTATGTACAATAGAAGCAATATTCATCGAATACCGAATTGGAATAACTTAGTTGTTTCAGAACCTAAACTCGCGTAGAGCTCACTTGACTCAAAAAGATATCAACATCACAATTCTCTTCTAGTTAAATGACTGTATTTTGTTAACATTCCTCATTGAGCCCCAGCTGACAAAAGCCCCAAATTCAAATATATATATTTAACCATTCTTGTTTGAAATGTACCGTTTAAAATGCTTCATGTAGAATTGTTTACGAGTTTCATGTACCGATACTTAGAAGTGGCAATGTGCGAATAAATGATTTTAATAGTTGGTTATATCTCTGTTGAGTTCAATGTTGGGATAGCCTGAATTTTCTAAATAGGAAAGATACTAGATATGAACAGAGCAATTCTCTTCTATTTAAATGACTGTTTGTTTATTTAAATATTTATCACCTAGTCCAGCGTTTTGAGAGAAAGAAATTAAATTTGGATATATTGTATTTAGTTCGAAAATTGGAAAAAGGTTCGAAACAGTTGCATGTGCATGTGCCACCAACATGGCATAACGATGAAATAAATACTTGGAAGAAGATTAGAGATGCGTATCATGCTCACGCCACCCAGACGAATAGACCAGAATCCTTTGATCGACAAAAGAAATTTAAGAATAAAGTAACTTCTCTTTCCAGGCAAGCTAAGATTGACTACTATTGTAATGAAATAAAAAAGTAATGCAGGAAATATATCCAGCATGTGGCAATTACTGAAGGAATTACTTCCCAAAGCCAAATCAAATGGAATTTCTGGTCTTGAAGTCAATGGCGTTATGTGTAATTCTGCAACAGGAATTGCAGAATGTTTTTATTCATTTTTTTATCGACGTAGGCCGTAATCTAGCGTCAAAAATCCCATCTGTTGATCGGTTCCCCATTGACTATTTGTTTAAAATGTTTTTTAATCCATTGCCATTATTCTGTTTTGAAAGGGTGAGAAATGAACGTGTTTTGAAATTGTTAGAGGGCTTATCAGATAAGAAGGCTACTGGTCTTGATAATTATCAACCTGCGCTACTGAAAATCGCTGCCCCTGCTATTTCCAACAGTTTGAGTTACATAATTAATCAAGCCCTGCTTCAGAGCAAAGTACCACAACACTGGGAAACGGCTCGTATTTCTCCCATCCACAAGAATAAGTCAAAACTTGATCCGAATAACTATCGCCCCATTTCGGTTCTCCCTATTTTTTCCAAAATCCTAGAGAAAGTAGTCCACGAGCAAATGTATGACTTCATTCAGGAACATAATATCCTGAACCCGGCACAAGCTGGATTCAGGAAAGGTCATTCAACAGAGACAAGTCTACATACACTTGTAGACTGACAGAATATTGCTATGAACAATTAAATGACGGCAATGTCACTGGCATGGTTGCCTTACAATTGCGCGAGGCATTTGACACTGTCGACCATGGCATTTTGATTTCCAAACTTAATTTTTATGGGTTTCGTGATACGAGTTGGTTCATAAACTATTTGTCTGGCAGAAGCCAGGTAACTGCTACCAATAGTTCACTGTCTAGTCCGCTGCCAATTCACTCCGGTGTTCCCCAGGGTTCCATTTTGGGGCCCCTGCTATTTTTGTTGTACATGTATATCAACGACATCGTGTCCTGTCTAGACCACTGTGAGGCTAATTTATATGCGGATGACTCAGCCATTTTTATTGCAAATCCTGATGTCAATATTATTAAAGAAAAACTACAGCTTGATCTCAACAATATTTATACATGGTTATGTGCCAATAAGTTGATTCTACACATAGAAAAAACAAATACCATAACACAAGGCTATTCTATGGATAACAACTTCTTTATTGCTGCGGAGCTGACGTTTCGTTGGAGATACTTCCAACTTTGTCAAAGCTAATATAGTTGGAAGTATCTCCAACGAAACGTAGCTCCACAGCAATAAAGAAGTTGTTATCCATAGAATAGCCTTGTTGTATATACGCCGACTTCTAAATGCCTATCAAAGAAACAAATACCATGTTAATTGGAAGTCGTCAGAAGAAACGGTTTATTGATAGTGAACTGTGTCTAAAATTATGTGAAAATGATATTGTCCAGTGCGATAATATTAAGTACTATATAGTTTCCTTTGGTTGAATGGAATGAACTAAAAAGAAACTTCTTTCTCCATGGGGTGTAAGACGTGAGTATAGCTCCGACTGTAAACAGTGTTCAGTCGAGCGCCTTATGTGTTTTATAAGGGAGAGAGAGTCTCTGTTTAACCATTCTCGTCTACGGTACACGTCTATGCTACAACGAACGCTTAATTTAGCAACCTGGAAATATATGCCGAAATCTATGTGGTGTTAGAGTTCCCCGAAATATGTGTGAGGTTAGAGTCCCCCGAAATATATGTGGGGTTAGGGTCCCCCGGGATGTGTGTGGGGTTAGAGTCCCCCGGGATGTGTGTGGGGTTAGAGTCTTCCGGGATGTGTGTGGGGTTAGAGTCCCCCGGGATGTGTGTGGGGTTAGAGTCCCCCGGGATGTGTGTGGGGTTAGAGTCCCCCGGGATGTGTGTGGGGTTAGAGTCCCCCGGGATGTGTGTGGGGTTAGAGTCCCCCGGGATGTGTGTGGGGTTAGAGTCCCCCGGGATGTGTGTGGGGTTAAAGTCCCCCGGGATGTGTGTTGGGTTAGAGTCCCCCGGGATGTCTTTGGGGTTAGAGTCCCCCGGGATGTGTGTGGGGTTAGAGTCCCCCGGGATGTGTGTGGGGTTAGAGTCCCCCGGGATGTGTGTGGGATTAGAGTCCCCCGGGATGTGTGTGGGGTTAGAGTCCCCCGGGATGTGTGTGGGGTTAGAGTCCCCCGGGATGTGTGTGGGGTTAGAGTCCCCCGGGATGTGTGTGGGGTTAAAGTCCCCCGGGATGTGTGTTGGGTTAGAGTCCCCCGGGATGTCTTTGGGGTTAGAGTCCCCCGGGATGTGTGTGGGGTTAGAGTCCCCCGGGATGTGTGTGGGGTTAGAGTCCCCCGGGATGTGTGTGGGGTTAGAGTCCCCCGGGATGTGTGTGGGATTAGAGTCCCCCGGAATATATGTGGGGTTGGAGTCCCCGTGGAGAATGTGTGGGGTTAAGAGTCCCCCGAAATATGTGTGGGGTTAAGAGTCCCCCGAAATGTGTGTGGGGTTAGAGTCCCCGTGGAGAATGTGTGAGGTTAGAATCCCCAAAGTGATTGTCAATTTGTTGAATTTTGTGTTAGGGGGAGGGGTCTTACATGAGGGGTCGGAAAATAGGTGTGGTCATTGATGATAATCTTCAGCTCAATGAACACATCAATCAAATTGTCCGAAAGTTAAATAGAAGTATTGGTGTACTAAAACGTATAGGACCTTGCGTTCCCAAAGAAACGAGATTTACCCTATATAATACGATTGTCTTGCCTCACTTGGACTACTGTTCTACAATTTATAGTGTTGCAAATAAAAATGATATATCTAGACTCCAACGTAATCAAAATAGAGCAATGATGATTATATTGGAATGTGGTCCCCGGACACATAGAGTGGATATATTAGAGGAATGTAGATGGTTGAGTGTTAGACAAAGATTCTATCTTAATAGATGTAAGTAGTAATGTCTACTGAAATCCACGCCTATTGGTCTCAAAAATTTGCATATGACCTCTGTGACGTCACAGCGACAGCCAATCAGAAGCGAGTATTTTGACTAAACTATGAGCAATGATGATTATATTGGAATGTGGTCCCCGGACACATAGAGTGGATATATTAGAGGAATGTGGATGGTTGAGTGTTAGACAAAGATTCTATCTTAATAGATGTACCCTAGTTTGGCAGACTATTAATGGCAATACGCCAAGTCATCTCAAAACAAGTTTCAAGCATGTCTCTGAAAAACATTCATATAACACAAGATCTGCTCCACTAAATCTTTTTCTTGAAAATTGCCATAATAATTCGTTATCGGCTCTTAGGGTCACCTGCTGGAAAAGCCTGTCAGACGAGGTAAAGCGCAGTAAAAGTTTACAAACTTTTAAAAAACACTGTTCTAAGTATATAAGAATGTTTGTTGAACCTTTTTAATGTGATGTGTCCACATACAGTGCAATACACTACTGTGCAATATGTAAATCGTGATCATCACGTAATCATTTATGTAACCATTGTGTCTCGCTGTTATATTGTTTTATTTTGTTGTTTTAGGTTTTTATTGTTTTTATGGAAATATTGTAAATAATTTGCACGGATGAAAAACAGCGTCTGCTGATTGCTTTGCAATAAAACTGAAACTGAAACTGATGTGCTGGTTCGCCATTTTCTATATTTGGCGCGCTTTTTCCACATAAACTTTTATGCCGACAGTGGCGCCCTCTGTTCGTTAATCGTTTGACTGTCTAATGTTCGTTTGACTGTCCGTTAATCGTTTGACTGTCTGATGTTCGTTTGACTGTACGTTAATCGTTTGACCGTCTGTTGTTCGTTTGAGTGTACGTTAATCGTGTGACTGTCTGATGTTCGTTTGACTGTACGTTGTTCGATTGGTAAGCGAACGTTAATCGTCTGTCAAATGAACGTTAATTGTTTGGTAAACGAACGTTAATTGTTTGCCTGAACGTTGTTCGTTTGTCAAATGAACGTTAGTCGTTTGACTCAAGCTTATTTGGTTAACTGTTGTATTTTTGGCGGTGTTTGCCTTCCATAATTGGCCGCATTGTCGATTGCTCTTGTCAAATCAGGAGTTAATTGTGCTGATCTCAGACTACTCTTGTCCAATCAGATTTGGAGCAAGTGGTACACGTGAACATCGTGGCGTAAGTGTTTGAACGAATGTCTGCTGGAAGCGTCAGAATGTTTGCTTTTATAGTGCGCTAGCTACGATCTATTTTAGCACAACCGGTTCAATCTGGTTCAAACCGGCCTAAACCATTCGAAGCCAGATTCAGTTGTACTCGTCTTTCTGTGGGAATTCCCTGACGTCGCCGCATGCATGTCCGTTCACCTATGTACATCATCGGTAGTGACCTCATCGGTGGAAGTGACGTCATCGCACGCATGCGCACGCATCTGGTGGTGCACCCAAACCCTTGCTGAACCCTTGCTATATGGCCATATCTCCTCCAGAACATCATACCCACGCTGAGGAGCCGCGTTGGGTATGTTTACAATTGTCTTAGGCTCTTGTCCAATCAGAAGCCGTCGTTTGAGAAAGTTCAATCTTCGGCCGTGTGCGACTTTAGGATACGCTTGCTCTCATGGACAGTACCACAGTTACGCTCGCCAGCGCCTAGTTTAACGCTTCAACGCGGTGCATTAGCCTTGAAGCTCTGATTTTCTAGATCTTCCATGGAATTGTCACTAATTCATCGAAATGCAGTGCCGCCCGTAAACGCCCGTCTCAACCTCTTAACGCCCTATCATAACGCCCTAACGCTCTAGCTTAACACCTTAACACCCTAGCATAACGCCTTGACGCCATGATGTAGACAGATGAGAAAACAACAACAACAAGGATGACAGGTCAATCATTTTATTACCCCACCAGCACATCATACCCACGCTGGGGGAACCCCGTTGGGTATGTTTACAATTCTCGTAGGCTCTTGTCCAATCAGAAGCCGTCGTTTGAGAAAGTTCAATCTTCGGTCAGAGTCGCTCTTAGCCTAAGCGTCGTCGGACAGTCCAGGATACCGTTGAGGCAGCATGTCCTGAAAAAGTTGTTCGCGCATTCTGATCGCATTTTCCAGGGCCTCGGTGGGTGGTAACTCCATATCCTCTTCCGAGTGGCGCTTGGTCTTCATGATGGACCTGTGCGTGGGGTCGCCTTTCATTTGAAGAGGCAGCAGGATATACCGTTCACAGATGGCCATGGCTGATTTTCTGATGTTCAGGTGCATTTGGGTGTACGCATGGATGGGTTGAGAACTCGCAGCTGTTGGAGCTCGGAGCTCTTAGGGTCTGAGCTTGGAGCTCGAAGCTCGGGAATGACGTCATCGCACGCATGCGCATGCACCTGCGGTGCACCCTGTACACTATAGCCCGTGGAGCTTAGGGTACACCAGTGTGGGGGTATATACATCTGCCCTCTGGTAGGTATTAGGGTATTTTCAACCTTTCCTAGTATGGGCTGACTCGTGGTGTAGTGAATAACGTGCCAGCTTCTGGAGCGCGCAGCCCGGGTTTCGACTACCGCTAGGACCAGGGAGATTTCGATTACCTACCGGACTTTTCCGGAGCTAACCGGGCATTGCCAAAGACTACCGGACAGTGTCGAAATGTCTCGGACATTGCCGAAGATTGCCGGACATTACCGGAGAATTAGGCCAAGCGACCACCCGCGTATTTGAAGTCTGGTTGGCAGAGGCTTCCGCGGAGGCTTGTTCACCGACGAACATCATCGCATCAACGTGGAGGAATGCATCTCCAGGGGTCACTTCCGGTCACGTTCCCGGAAGTGAACTTTGCCGATACTATATTGAACTTGACCTATGTGAAGTCGGCTCCACGTGACTTCACGATATGCAATTTTTTTAGGTCAATAATACCCAAGATCACCTTTCTATACTACTGGGACTTTCATCTGTTTTTTGATTTTTAGTATACTTTTAAGCATGGATTTTTTTTAATATATCTAAAATATGACATATCGAACCAAAATAATATTTCGATATATCATCACGGCAAGTATGATTACTTTGGAAACATTACATTCGTTCTGGATCAAGGTGTCATATTGTAAATATATTACAAATTCCATGCTAAAATGCATAAGAAAACGCCAAAAAGCGGAAGAAACTATTTCAAACGTCATTCGACACTACTTTACCTCTCTTTCGCTCTGTGCGTTATCGATATAAAAGTTGGATATTCTTCTGTAGAAATAGTTTTTTGCGCAGAATAAAAGAAATTAATTTTTGGCTTTACGAATGCACCACCTAAGAGAGTTTTTCAGATGCAAACGTAACTATTCCTTTGACACTTGCATGACAAGCAGGCTGATATCCTGAAGATGTGCATTGCTAATCTATAGCATATTTGCTCCAGTTCTACCAATTTAGCCTTACTCTGAAATCATTAAGTTATGAATTTCAAAATGGCCACCCTCTAAAATTTTATTTTTCACCAATATTGCAATTCCTAAGCGAGTTATTAATATTATTCCAGTGGTTACACCCATATTTCCTGGATAAAGGCATGAGCGGGTGGTAGCATGTCCTCTGTGAATGACGTCCACCATCTGAAACCTATTCTTGACTGTATCCTTTCCAAAATGTCTAACTTTATTCTATTAGCTACATCCACATTTTCTGGTTGAACCAGAAATGTCTTGTTATAGCCGTCATCGTAGATTGCAAGATAGCCAACATCGGAACCTAAATTTACCGTATTACGAGGTATTATGTTTATTGCCGCAGCTGAACCATATTTTCAGGGTCTAGATATCAGATACTGCCTCTATCTACCACTATCAAGTGTCAAGTCTGATGTCTCGTTATCAGATGCGTTATGGTCTCAGCTCTCGGCAGTGCCATATTGTCGGCGTCGGCTGTCTTAACCGTATGTGACCTGGGTTATTTGGAATCTGGGTGTCGGCGCAGTTCGCCCCTTAAATAATGTTCTGATCTCTTGAGCTGGGGAGCGAAAACTTACCACACTAGACCCTTGGGTCAAGCTCTACCAGAAACCAAGATGGCCACTTTGATAACGTCAAAGCGACGTCATTTTATTAATGATTTTATTTTATTTTTGTCAGATTTTTCGAATTTGTGTTTTTTATTATTTTTCTGTTTTCTCCACAAAAACTGCATGATAAATTAGTAACTAATAATCCCATGTAAAATGAAATAGTTTTTGCACACTTTTCCTTACAGGAACAGGAATTTTGAAGATTTTTGTTGTGGCCAACGTCATTTTTCTGGTTTCCCACAAGGCCACCTTATTGAATGTTTCCATGATCCCCTGCTCCGGGGGCTATGCTAATATAACAATGATACCAATATAATAATCTATGAAGGCAACGAGTGTCAGCTCTCAATTTCTTGTCGTTCCAGAGATAGGTTAGACGGTTTGGTTGTGGGGAATTAAAACAAGTCTAGTGTTGCTACTTGGTGGGCTATGGGAAAATTCGCAGATATTTAACCATGGTCTTCATGTAACAGGATCAATTTTGAGACGAACGCTTATGCTCGATTTGTGTTAGATGGTCCTTTACCAGCTGAGTAGTTCAACGCACGCTATTAGTGTAGGTTAAACGTCACTACAACTCGGTGTAAATTATAGATATGAAATCGTTTTTGTTTGTTTTTATTACCATGAACAATTTTCAATAAATGAGAATACTCAAGGACTATTTGTGGGATATAGCAAGTGAGTTTCCCCAAAAATTTGCAACAAAATCTCATTTAGACGCATAATTAGGGACTTGGCCCATAGCTTACGTCAATGTGTTTTATGACTGGTTAATTTTCCATGTATGGCTTTCCGAGTCAAACCGATTGATCCAATCACCCGCATTCAGTTGCCCGTAAAGGTCAAAGGGTATGATATAGCCTCAGATCTCTTTACCGTGTACCTTCCCACAGTATTCAGCGTGATCGTTTTGAATGATATAAGCTATTGTGGGCTTCTTGTCTGAAAGTAGAGGATCACTTGAAAGGAGATCGAAGTCTGAGCCATTAATGTAGAGTGAACTGTATAGTGTGCGACACCTCTACTACGTGTACATGTAGGTGTCGCTGATGTCAGTTCTCTTTGGTGTAATTTGTGTTACATTTTGTCACTAGTGGGCCGATTGGGTCGAGTGAGGTATCAATGTGAAGCATACGTGAGGGAGCATCCACCTGGACTAGTGTCTCGGCCGTCAACATTCTGCGCATGCGCAGACAGGGAATTGTGGGAAAAGGGTATGGAAATAGACGTTCTGGGGTCTAGGTGGGCCACTAGTGAGCCGATTGGATCGAGTGAGGTATCAATGTGAAACATTCGTGAGGGAGCATCCACTTGGACTAGTGTGTCGTTAGTTGTCAACATTCTGCGCATGCGCAGACAGGGAATTGTGGGAAAAGGGTATGGAAAGAGACGTGTTGGGATCTAGGTGAGCCCATAATGGGTCGATGGAGTCGAGTGAGGTATCGTTGTGAAGGATACGTGAGGGAGCATCTGCCTGGACTAGTGTGCCGTCCGTTGTCAACATTCGGCGCATGCGCAGACAGGGAATTGTGGGAAAAGGGTATGGAAATAGACGTTTTGGGGTCTAGGTGGGCCACTATTGGTCCGATGGAGCCGAGTGAGGTATCAATGTGAAGCATACGTGAGGGCGCATCCGCCTGGACTAGTGTGTCGTTCGTTTTCAACATTCTGCTGTGCTGGTCACGTGGATTTTTGGGTCTGCGCAAGTGTGTGACGTCACTTCGGGTTTTCAGAATGACCTCCGACCTCCGAACACAGAAGAGTTCTAATTTTTCCTTAGACCTTAGACGTATGGAATGCATGTACTAGAACATCCGGGACCTCTTCAACATCTGGGACCTTTTCAACATCCGAGACCTCTTCAACATCCGGGTTTTCCCCGGCCGCAGCGCGCGCGTTATCCGGCCTAGTGCGCGCGCGCAGGTTATCCGGCCGCACGCGCGCGCGGGTTGAAGGGAAGTTTCGGAATTGTGCAAGGGCACTATATCACATCGGGGTATATTTTTCATCCAAGTATAGCGGTTGTCGTGAATAACAACAATGTTTATACAGTTTATTATCCCCGATGTTACATCATACCCAGGCTGGGGAGCCGCCCTGGGTATGTTTATTATGTTCACAGCAAAACAAATTGAAATATCAAACACCATCTTTTATTATTTAATGTACCGTCACATTTAATGTTTACTGAGCTCAAGTCAACGATCAGCATGTAGACATAGAGAGTATATACGGCATGTTATGCTATTCATCAGTGCAAGGGTGACGTATTCAGCCGATGGGGGTGGTCGGTCAGCTTAGTAACGAAGAACGTAACATTGGTGACCCTCTCTACGACCCATTGTGTGTCGGGGCGTTGACGATGTGCCCATCTCAAGAGATCCACGATGTCCAGTTTCTCCAGCATCGTCTCTAGCGACGCCCGGTTAATGATGGTGAACGGCTGGTCAAACACATGGCTGTTATTACTGGCATAATAATACCGTAACTGGCCCGTCTCTTTGTGACGTAAGATGTACCCGAAAGCGACATTCAATTTGAAGACCGTATCTTGGTCATTGAAAATGGCTTCCACGTAGCTGCGTAGACGGGCGAGGTCGGTCAGTGGGAAATTGTAGATATCTGGAATAGGGCGATCAGGGTGGAAACAGTGCCGTATCATGGGCCATTGGCGCCGATAGATGTCACTCACTGGATGGGCGTCCTGTAACAGATCGCTAGGAACATCCACTGCATCTTCCAGAAAATGTTCGATGTCGTCAGGCGTATGACTGGCAACAGTAATGCTAGGGACTGGCTGGATATCTAGGCTCTTCTGAACTGTGGGTATAGGCGGGCTCTCTGTGATCGCCTCACCAGTGGCATTCGTCTCCCCGG
Organism: Hanleya hanleyi; assembly: GCA_036873755.1. NCBI lineage: Eukaryota > Metazoa > Mollusca > Polyplacophora > Lepidopleurida > Hanleyidae > Hanleya > Hanleya hanleyi. The sequence continues at coordinate 19,820 of JAVTVY010055951.1, read as the reverse complement.
GCTCATCTTCACTGGGCCTGACCCTCTTGGGTGCCTCTTTAGTGGGAAGTTGTCGCCCAAACCGTAGAGACGGGGTATGAATCAAACGCTGATGCCGTCTTAACTGACTGTGTCGTTTGAAAAGTTGACCACATTCATTACATTGATCCGTCGTCCCCTCGTGGAATGAGCGTTCGTAGCGCAGTAAATGATCCTCCCGATTAAATGACCGTGCGCAGGTTATACAAGTATACCGTGCGCCCTTGTGGATGGAGGATTCGTGCCGTCGCAAATCTTCTAGGCGAGTAAACTGCTTCTGGCAAGTTGTGCAAGTGAACATCTTGGTGGTTGACAGAGTGTCGGATGAAACGGCCAGGCCGCTTCCCTTTTATAGCACGCTTGATGGTGATCTATTTTAAGCACACTCAGTTCATCTACCTCCAACTGGTGTACGACTAAACCGCATTGCCCGCGCGCGCGTGAATGTGTGCGTGTGTGTGTGTGCGGTGGATTTTACATCCGGGACCTTGTCAACATCCGGGTTTCCCAGTGGGTTTTCCCCGTCGTTCCTCCGTCTTCCATCCGGGTACTGTGGTTTTACATCCTGGTCCTCATCTTACATCCGGGTTTTTCCATGTTTACCGTCACGTGACCGGCAATGACCTTTAACCGCTGACATGAACTTTAACTTTTAACCTTTAACATCCGCATGTAAACACACCCATAGCGGTTCCTCCAGCGTGGATGTGCTGTGATGGAGGGCCTAATAAAAGGATTGATCTGTATCACGGATTACACCCGTAGAGCTACGTTTAGGCGCGCATGTGTGACATGGTCTATAAAACACGCCCCTCTGGATCCCACATCCCCATTCCTACGTTTACAGAGCCATGACGGACACCCATCCCTATGCGGCTCGCATTTTACAGCAGGCGACCGTGGTTAATTCACTCACGGGTTACCGAGCAGTGGTTCGGTCCATGTTTGCAGATGGCGACGACAACGAGGGGCGACGCCAGATCCTGAAAGAGTTCACAGAGGCGGTCCTCGACAGAGTGCACTCGATGGAGATGTGTGCTATCACTCGCCACTACTGGACTATAACAGCCATCCTTGATGCCCGGATTATGGATCACGAGCGCTCACGCCGAAACCAGCGACGACTCGTTGGCCTAGTAATGGTCTTTGCCCTATTGACCCTGACGCTGTGGCAATGACAGAAAAAGAACGGCTCTTCAGAGCCTCCACAGATGGGCGTATGTGCAACCGATATATACGAGGGTCATACACAGTGTGCGTCATTCACCGATCGTCATTGGGTCAACCATGTCACCGAGGGACCTGACCATAAATACGAAAGACAGTCAGAGTGTGTGTCATTCACCGTTCGTCATTGGGTCAACCATGTCACCAGTCCTACGAGCCATCCTTCCCCTTACACCCCGGGTGGGGTTACACGTCTATGAAGATAAAGTCACCATCCTTGAAGACCGTGGAGATGTTTGCTGGTTGCGCGCTGAGACCGTATCGAATACGGTTACGCTACACCGTGACGGCTGGACCAAATTTATACAGGTGTTGAGCGCTTAGCTCGACGGAAACCTCATCCACATAGACAATGCCATCTACGTACACCGTGGACCCTTCTTCCCACGCCTGGGCCGTTACCAAGACCCTACGCGAGGCTTCACCCTAGACCCCCATCTGTGGACAGCCTTCGAGAAAGTGGTGCCTATTGTTGACCAGCTGTTTACACCGGACGAGCGGTCAGCTGTTCAGTTGGAGTGGGCTCGTGCCCTGAGTGAAGCGACGGCAGAACCCAATGAACAAATTACCAAACCTAGCAATAAAGCGGAGGCAGACGACGATGCCATTGATTACCCGGCTAGACTCAGTCAGCCCAGTGACATGACCAGTGACTTTGATCTCATGTCATAAACTTTTTCTCCCTATAAATACAAGAGACAGTCAAATCTGGTACCATTCACGTACTGACCATGACGGAGAATATAATACGGGTGTATCTCAGCTTGACCCCCGAGGTCTTCCTGTAGGTTTATGCGGATAAGGTCGATATAATGGAGGAGGTGGGAGACATCTGTGATGCGGACCATACATAGGCTAACCGTGCCCGGCTAACATTCGTCTGTCCCGGGAGGGCTGGACCAAATTCAAACGGGTGTTGTCTGGTGAACTGGACGGCGACCTCATTCACTTGTGTCACGATGTGTACATCCGACGCGGCCCCTCAATTGTCTCGGTTAGATGGGTGTACAGTGCATTTTACCCTTCACCCTGTTCTATGGTCTGCATTGCAAGATGCCGTGGCAGATGTGGATCAAGTGCTTATCAAGCGGTCATCAGACGAGTTGGACTGGTCATTTACCATGGACAATGTGCTGGCAGAAGCCAACGTAGAAAATCAGAAAGAAACTCCGGCCCAAGATATACCCGTTATAAATAAACGATAGAGCCAGGGTCCATTATCATTTGTCACCATGAAGAGCTGGGAGAAGGTGTTGGATAACTTATACTACAGTCCCGACAGTCCTGCGGCCTATAGTGCATTGTCGGCTCTCTATCGAGCGGCCAAACCCCAGGGGATACAACGTGCCCAAGTCCGAGATTGGTTAAGAAAACAAGACACCTATACCTTACATCGAGCTGCCCGCCGTCATTTTCTACGGAACCGGGTCATCGTGGGTGAACTAGATGCCCAGTGGCAAGCGGATTTGGTCGATATGAGTGCTTTTGCCAAACACAACGATGGAAATCGGTATATCTTGACGTGCATCGATATCCGGTCGAAGTATGCGTGGGTGGTACGCATCCGAACGAAAACGGGGGCGAATCTCATAGCGGCGTTCAAGGACATCTTCAAGACCGGGCGCAAACCCTTGTATTTGCAAACCGATGAAAGCACGGAATTCCTTAACAGACCGTTCCAACAATTTCTGAAAGCCCAGAAGCTGTTTTTCTTCCATGCGTACAACGAGACCAAGGCTTCCGTGATGGAAAGGTTCAACAGGACATTCAAAGGTCGCATGTATAAATATTTCACCTATAAGAATACAAGGCGGTACATCGATGTTCTCCCGAAACTTGTGAGTGGTTACAATCGAGCCTATCACGGGAGTATACAGAGAGCCCCCATTACTGTGACCCAACGCAATGAAGCCCAAGACCGGCGTGTCTTGGCAATCGCAGCGTACGCCGAAGGAGGTGTTCAAGGTCGGGGACCCTGTACGGATCAGTAAAGTCAAAGGTCAATTTGAGAAAAGTTACTTGCCCAACTGGAGCGATGAGCACTTCCTGATCCCCGACAACAGCGAGTCTATGAACTGGAAGATCTTCAAGGGGAACCGTTGCTAGGGACGTTTTACGAGATGGAATTACAGCCTGTCGTAAAAACAAAGCAAGACTACTACACGGTGGAGCAGATTTTGAAAACGGAACGTCGACGTGGCAAACTGTTTCATTCCGTCAAATGGCAAGGCTGGTCCAGTTCCTTCAATTCCTGGGTCGCGGCCAACCAGGTGAAGCCAGGCACCACTGCCGTCATCTTTCATTCCACGTTCGACCATGAACACGGTGCAAACGCCTCTGAACACAGCGTCTCCCAAAACGCGCAAAGCGCAAGTGGGCTTTATGGTGATATTGCTAACCCTGCTGAGTGTGTTGTACGGAGGTGTGTTTTACGACGTAGCCTATCTCAGCACTCTACTTAACCAACTTAGAACTCCAGCTGTGAGTGGCAGTCAAACCAGTCTACAGACCTTCTCTACACCAGTCAACCCCGTGATCGACACGAGCCCAGTCATCACCACCACCACACCAGGTGTACAAGCCACATCGAGCTCCACACCAAGTATACAGTCAACATCTACACCAAGTACACCCACTACGTCTGAATTACAAGCGTCTAGTCCGTCATTCATAATCCAGCCGTCGTCCATTAGAGAATATCCGCGTCCATAATCCAAAGACCTATTCCATTTCCATATAACAGTATTATCACCAAATTCAAAAGACAATCATAGTATACATAAACATAGGCTTGTTTCCTGCAAGAGAGAAGCGGTCAACAGTTTTCAATGATGCCGGCAAGACATCATGATGTTCCAAAAATATCAAATCCGTATCGCTGATCAGTATTCTTAATCCATAATATTCGTTATAGAACCCACCGGATATCATCACTCACAGTGAACGCCCATCGACAACGACGACCGACGTTGTACCCACCACCACTCCAGTTCACTCGTAACAAATTTACAAGAGCGGGTTACCACGACAGCGCATACAGCTCGAACCATGGACCCTCGGTAGCAGCATCCCTTCACTTGCGTCATCGCAGGACCGACGGGCTCCGGCAAAACGCATTTCGTCAGGAAGCTCCTTCAACACGCCGACAGCATGATCACTCCACCCATTGCCCGAGTCGTGTGGTGTTATGGAGAATGGCAGGTAGGGTATGCAGCAATGCCCCACATCACGTTCCTGGAAGGCCGACCTAACCTGGCCGATTTGGAACCCGACACCTTGGTGATTCTGGATGATCTCATGGCGGAGACGGATGCGCGCGTCACCCAACCCTTTACCAAATTACAAGCGTCTAGTCCGTCATTCATAATCCAACCGTCGTCCATTAGAGAATATCCGCGTCCATAATCCAAATACCTATTCCATATTCCATCTAACAGTATTCGCACCAAATTCAAAAAGACAATCATAGTATACATAAACATAGGCTTGTTTCCTGCAAGAGAGAAGCGGTCAACAGTTTTCAATGATGCCGGCAAGACATCATGATGTTCCAAAAATATCAAATCCGTATCGCTGATCAGTGTTCTTAATCCATAATATTCGTTGTGAAGTCGTCATCTAAAGAATGATGTATCTCAGTCACGCTTTGATTCTGACTGTTCATATGAGTACCATGAGGATCTTGAAGTACATGGGTTCATACGGCAGCCATCATCGACGGCTCAGCATCGTCTACTGTGCAGAATCTGTTCAGTAATAACAAAGAACATCGGAACATCAGCTTAAATGCCCACTACCTGGTGGTCTTCAAATTACAACACATATAAGGGAAGTGGGAAGAGGTGCCGACATACTGACTGCGTCACATGACTTCACAGAATAGTCCTCTGGTTAACCTATTCTAAAGCACATACCAAGAATCTAACAATTCGTGATATGTGTTGTATCTCAGGTACGCTTTTATTGTACCTGTTCATGAGGCAACTTTGATGATATGACCACACGGCCCCTAGCACCGGCATAAGCGGTATGAGATACACATCTAGAGAGCTATGATGGAAATGCTCTGACAACTCGTATACTGATAATTGGTGAGCTGTTTCGCTGTGACAACTCGTACATTTGAGATTGGTGAGCTGTATCGTCGTCAGATGTAAATGACGGCATTTAACACAAAAGACTAGTCTGTAATGCCCGATGTCGACCCAGCATCAACTTCCCACAAGTGCCAGCATATATCAAAGACCAAAAGGTCTGTACAGGGGGCGGGCCTTGGGGACGAAACGTCCACCAGCAGAATCTCGCCATATACAGGAAAAAATTACAACACATATAAGGGAAGTGGGAAGAGGTGCTGACATACTGACTGCGTCACATGACTTCACAGAATAGTCTTCTGGTTAACCTATTCTAAAGCACATACCAAGAATCTAACGATTCGTGATATGTGTTGTATCTCAGGTACGCTTTTATTGTACCTGTTCATGTGGCAACTTGGATGATATGACCACACGGCCCCTAGCACCGGCATAAGCAGTATTAGATACACATCTAGAGAGATATGATGGAAATGCTCTGACAACTCGTACATTGGTAATTGGTGAGCTGTTTCGCTGTGACAACTCTTGCACTGGGGATTGGTGAGCTGTTTCGTCGTCAGATGAAAATGACAGCATTTAACACAAAAGACTAGTCTGTAAGGCCCGATGTCGACCCAGCATCAACTTCCCACAAATGCCAACATATATCAAAGACCAAAAGGTCTGTACAGGGGGCGGGCCTCGGGGATGAAACGTCCACCAGCAGAATCTCGCCATATACAGGTAAAAATTACAACACATATAAGTGAAGTGGGAAGAGGTGCCGACATACTGACTGCGTCACATGACTTCACAGAATAGTCCTCTGGTTAACCTATTCTAAAGCACATACCAAGAATCTAACAATTCGTGATATGTGTTGTATCTCAGCTGCTGCACCTGGTGAGACAGATGTATCCCGGCCGCACACCGTTTGCGTTGGAAGCCTTTAAAGATGTGACAACCCCTCAGCACGGGTATATGCTCTTCGACCTCAAGCAAGCCATCCCCGATCTCCTTCGACTACGGACCGGAATCTTTCCCGGAGAGACCCACCACGTTTACATGCAAAAATAATGTAAACACACCCACAGTGGCTCCCCCAGCTGGAGTTTGTTTTTGATGTTGGGGATAATAAAAGAATTAATACAACATCATGGTTGACTTTGTCTCTGTTCGATATTCAGGAGGTTGTCCGCAAAAGGATAAAAAGAGCAGAGTTGTGGAATGATAAAGGTGAACTACTGGTACAGAATCAGGTGGTCCCCGGTACCCACACCACTGATTTAGTGAATGACCTGATGCGTCAACGCAGGTCGCACACGGATCCTCGAGGATGGGAGGTCTTCGCTCAAGGCTTGAAAGACATGCATGTACCACAGGAATTGGTGGGGAACCCCCAGCGCTGGGCCTGGATGCAGCGGACACAGCAATCGCCGGATGGCCCACTACCTTCTTGGGAAGCCAAGTGGGAACCGGAGTCACCCCCAAAACACCACAACGAAGGGCACCTTCGAAAAGTGAAACTGAATCCAGCCGTTCAATTGGGACACCTCAAAGCCTTGGAAACAAAACCAGCCCAGTACCCTATCCGACGTGTGCAAACCAAAGTGTTCTCTGTACCTGCTGGAAATATGAGCGCCAACAAAGAAAACCTGTTCCTGGGGGAACTACCCAAGCGATTGATCCTGGCCTGTGTGGAAAATACCAGTTTCAGCGGAGCCTACCCAGAGAATCCGTTTGACTTTAAACATTTCGGCATCAATTGTGTGGCCCTGCATGTGGACGGACAACAGGTCCCAGCCACGACCTTAACACCGAACTTTGGGCGCAGAAATTTCATTCGAGCCTATCAGAACCTGTTTACAGCCACCGGTCAAATCAACCAGGACGAAGGGAATATGATCAGTCGGGAGGACTACGCAAACGGATACACGTTGTTCTGTTTCGATCTGACCCCCACCTTAGAGAACGACCATCAGCTGGCCCTCGCCAAGCAAGGCAATTTACGGTTGGAAATCCACTTTGCACGAGCCAACGGGACCACCGTCAATGTGATCTGCTACGCCGATTTTGACAACATCATTCAAGTGGACAAGGCGCGCAACGTCCTGTGTGACTTTGCCACCTAACATGGATACAGACCAGATAACCACCGTGCTGAAGAATGACCCAGGGACACGGATGGTCTTTCAAGGGGTGTTCGCCCGAGATGTGTTCCCATTAGACCGTGTGTATCCTGCTGCTTACGTTCTCAACACGGACCCGATGGATCGGCCCGGTGAACATTGGGTGGGTGTGTACTTGAAAGAACAACAGGGCGAATATTTTGACCCGTACGGCCTGCCACCCCTCCATCCCGATTTAACAGACTTCATGAATGAAGGCTCAGAGACGTGGTGTTGGAACAGTCAAACGTTGCAAAGCCTTACCAATAGCGTGTGCGGACAATATTGCTTGTTTTACCTGAACCATCGATGCCGGGGAAGAACCGTATCTACCATCGTACAGATGTTTGACGAGTACCCCAAGGCCGAGGACTACGATGTACTCGTATATGACTGGGCCGCCCATCATTTCAATGTACAAGCCCCGTTCTGGGCTTAAGTTCTTTCAATGTACAACCCCCTGTTCTGGGCTTAAGTTCTTTCAATGTACAAGCCCCCTGTTCTGGGCTTAAGTTCTTTCAATGTACAAAACCCTGTTCTGGGCTTAAGTTCTATCGATTTCAATGTACAAGCCCCCTGTTCTGGGCTTCAGTTTTCACGTGGTTGTTCTCACGTTGTTGTTGTTCACTGAATAAAAAACAAAATGAGATCTCACCAAAAAACCCTGTCTTGTGTGTTTTCTATATGAGCATAATGCATGAAGGCTATAACAGACATGTGGGGATTCGGTCAAACTGGCTTCGAACACCGTGGAGAAAGTAGCCAATCAGTGGACTAGGATGGGACCAAATTAGCCAATCAATGTCCAGAAAACAATGCAAGAGCACTGCAGCAAAATAGAGAGCCAATGAAACCAAACCACAGACCAAGTACATGTTTTGGTCTAGGTTACGAGCGAGCATTCCAGCACAAAAATGTTGACGAGGAGTTACAAGTTACAAGAGCAACAGGTCGAGTGAAGTGAGGCTCGAGGTGGGGGAAGACATGATCGAATCCCCACATGTCACCAATTCTTATAGATTAAGTTTATTACTATAAATTCCATGGTTCGATGTATTTTGTTCGTGCCAGTACGGTTCTGGGGAAAACTGAGGGTTCCCCACAGGTCATTTAACATGGGCATAGTGCTGGTGATATTGTTGGGGACGCTGTGCATTCCATGGGTGCTTCGGGAGGGCGGATAAAGGCTATCTATTGGCCCGGGGAGGGCCGAACATTGCCGGAAGGGAGACCTTTGACCTTTTGACCTGGATGTGACCTTTGACCTTTGACCCGAAATTCACCCGCGTACTCCCTGATAACCCGCGCAGGCGTGCGGCCGGATAACCCCCGCTCCAGAAAGGTCCCAGATGTTGAAGAGGTCTCGGATGTTCTAGTACATGCATTCCGTACGTCTAAGGTCTAAGGAAAAATTAGAACTCTTCAGTGTTCGGAGGTCACTTGCGCAGACCCACCAAACCACGTGACCTGCGCAGAAAACGAGTCCAGGCGGATGCGCCCTCACGTATGCTTCACATTGATACCTCACTCGATTCCATCGGACCATTAGTGGCCCACCTAGACCCCAAAACGTCTATTTCCATACCCTTTTCCCACAATTCCCTGTCTGGGCATGCGTAGAATGTTGACAACGGACGACACACTAGTCCAGGCAGATGCTCCCTCACGTATGCTTCACAACGATACCTCACTCGACTCCATCGGCCCATTAGGGGCTCACCTAGATTCCCAAACGTCTATTTCCATACCCTTTTCCCACAATTCCCTGTCTACGCATGCACAGAATGTTGACAACGAACGACACACTAGTCCAGGTGGATGCTCCCTGACGAATGATTCACATTGATACCTCGCTCGATCCAATCGGCCCACTAATGGCCCACCTAGACCCCAAAACGTCTATTTCCGTACCCTTTTCCCACAGTTCCCTGTCTGCGCATGCGCAGAATGTTGACAGCCGCCGAGGCACTAGTCCAGGTGGATGCTCCCTCACGTATGCTTCACATTGATACCTCACTCGACCAAATGGGCCCACTAGAGGCCCATCTAGACCCCAAAACGTCTATTTCCATACCCTTTCTCTACTGCGCATGTAGAATGACGTCAGTTCCACGTCACACCCAGCCTGTTGAATACTTCCTCACGTATGCTTCATATTGATACCTCACTCGACCCAATCGGTCCACTAGCGGTCCCTACAGATTGCCGAACATTCTCACGAAGACCCACGTATTTGGGACTAATTTCGGTCCGCGGAGGCAGACCGCATCACCGCCAGACCGCATCACCACGGAGGAATGCATGCCCCCAAGGTCACGCCCGACTCATCCAGACCGGAAGTGACGTCATACCTGCGCACAACACTCCTGCGCACACCGCCCCATGACCGCCCCATTTTTTTCTGCGCATGCGCAGTGAGACGCCAGCGACTCGAAATCACCTTTGTATACTACAATGTATATTTCGATAAAATTCTTCACGTCTATCCGATGGATCGAGGAGTCGACGCACACTGCCTCTATCCGTATCTATGTTTTGCGACCTATTATATTACATCTTTGAACTATACATCAGACGAACATGGTAGCCTACGGGCCAATATGACAATAACTCCGACGATGGGGAAAAAACACACAGAGTAAAAATAACAGAGATAACAAATAGCACATCGATGCATGTTTTATTCAATTAAAAACTAACAAGATTAATAAAAGGAGAAAACAAGTTTGAAAGAGAACTAACGAATGATCTCGAACGTTCAGCAAAACGATATTAGACATAGGAAAGTTGAATTTGTTAATTAGTGGAATGCCCTCAATCAAATAAATCTGTTACATCACGAAGTGAATTTCTGTGTTGTCACAGCCAACGAGTCGCCGACGACCATAACGGCTTCGGTCCTTGTGTCAAGGACTTACACAGATCTTAGGTAAATGTCTTGAGAGATTGCCAGATGGAAATAAACTGAATACTAAATATAGCAATAAATGATATCATCTTGTCAAATAACTGACTCTAGATGTACGGTAAAGCTGGCCAGAATGGTGAAATCTTGTTTCTTTTTAGAGAACCAGCATCTGGATGCGGAAATTTGATCTTATTTGCTTTCGCTGCAACACACGCAATCGTTGCCTTTGCCCGGCTTGCCGGTAAAACACTGACTATCATGTTCGCCCGAGCATGGAGTGGAGCACTTGTGTCTCTTCTCACAAAAACAAGATGAGGGCCCACAATCTACATGTCAGGTTAAGGATATACAAACTGGTGTACTTATTATTCTGTTCCTGTAACATTCATACCATTTGTCCCACCCCCATACATACTGTTATTAATCCTGTTAGAGAGCTGAACTGTACCAAAAAAATGTAAAAAACATTCAAGATGGCCGCTCTGCTAGCGCAACAGTGACCTCATATTCTAAAAATGCATTTATGGTCGATGGTTTTCACCAGAAAAAAAGACAGTAAATTAGGAAATAATTATCTGCTGCGAATAATTTTGGACACTTCGGTCGGTAAAAAGGCAAAACAATTAAATATAAACATAGAACGCAACTTTAAAGTCATATCATCGTGACCGCCATTTTGAATTTCTCCATGAGGTATCAGGTCAGGTCAGGTAGATTTAATGGTGTGGCTATATCTGTTCCTATCTTCTTGGTGAATATGTCATTCGATGTATGCATCATGTCCCGTTCCACTAACGATATAGTATTGAGTTGGCCTAAACATTTTACTGCGGGATGATCTCCATCTCATACCCGTTTACCATCGACTGTTCTGGTTAAGTTGATTTTTCGTTTTGAAGAAATAGCCATGTGAGAAATTTTAGTCGCGTCGCTATCTTTTTAACCAAGCCAACACTCTCTAATTAGCAAAACTTAGGAATTGCAGGAATGCTAGTGCCTCGTTGATAAAGCATTGGAGGATTGTAAAAAATCCACTGGTATTCTATAAGATTTTTTTGAAATCTTGTAAGATGCTAATCATTAATTCTATATTAAAGTTCTATTAGAACCGTTCTACATGATGAAATTCTCAGACATCAGACGTTCTACATGATGAAATTCTCAGACATCAGAACATAAGAAATCTGTATAATTGATATTAAAAAAGTAATTTCTCAAATTATAAATTTATAATTATTCCGCAATGAAACGAGATTCAATTTCAAGCGGGTTTTTTTCTAAATCCTCATTACCAACCCTTTTAGATAAACTTTGAAATTCTACAGGATTGTTATCTTATAGGTATCTGCATAATAAATTGTACAGATTTCAGAACCGAAGAACTTAAATTTCCAGAAATTATGTTAAATTTTAATATTCTTCTACAATTGAATTGAGAAATTCCCTTGAATTTTTACCAAGCTACGAAATGGTGTAGCCGTGCTAGGCTTGGGTTTAGAAGAACAATGGATAAGGCAAAACCACATACTATGATCGCTATACAGATAGGCTCAAACTGACCCCCTGTTTGAACAAGTCACGGAGATTGTGTTTAGGCCAACTCAATACGACATCGTTTGTCGAATGATGCATATACATCGAGGGACATAATCACCAAACAGATAGGAAACAATATAGCGGCACCATTAAATCTAAAGGGTAGGGGGTCATGTTTGTAAAATAAAACATATGGTCAGAGTGTGTGGTTGCTGATTTAGAAAGGTATCGGACTGTGTCTCGATAACTGAGCGAAGAAATTGGCCAAATGATTTTCGTAGGTACTTCGTACCAAACGAAAGAAAATCATATAGAAACCTCATCACCAAATCACACATCGTACATCCATAAGATAGTCACAACGCGCTCTCTAATCTAAACTTACAGAACGATTTACTTCAACCCGACTGGTGTTGTCAAATAGATATTTAGTAATGCGCACTCGTCATTTATCTCTGCTTCAAGAAAGCGGTGTACAGCAGCCTCATATTATCCTTCCGAGGACCGTGTTATTAGGCCATGTCTTGAAATCAAACCCACAGCAAAAACTAAAACCTACCTTAGGGGAGATTGGGGTACAGTGGGACATGGGGCACAGTGGGACAAGCCGTCTAGCTCCTTTGTTAAGAACAAGAGGCACATAGCATTACTATCAGCAGATAGCTATCATTCCCATACAACTTCTATATTGATTACAATTAAAACCTATCATTGGTAACAAATTAGGGACGCAAAAACTGTTTTTGAGCAGTCCAAGTAAATTTTTAGGACTGAGGATAATAGTTCGTTATGAGAAGTTTTCAGCAGTACTTCATTGCTGTTTTTTTTTACTACTGAGAGAGAAAGGACAAAGGTACACTTTAATTATATCGATTTAGTATCTCAGCTGTATATATTAGGTTTTTGTCATAAAAGGAATATATCATGCGCCTGGGGCAGAGTGGGACACTTTTGCCGGGGCACACTGGGACAATAATAATCAAATGGTGAAAATGCCATCAAAGTGTATTATTTTGTTTCCTAGATGGTAGTATTTGCTAATTATGAGTCCGAGAGGGGCCATCGCACTTCGCCCTCAAGAAGTATGGGGGCGAAGACACGATAGTACGAAGACGCGAAGCGATAATGCGAAGTCGCGAAGCGATACGCGAAGTCGCGAAGCGATATTGCGAAGTCACGAAGCGATAATGCGAAAACGCGAAGCGATAGTGCGAAGTCGCGAAGCGATAGTACGAAGCGAAGCGCGAAGTCGCGAAGCGATGCGCGAAGTCGCGAAGCGATGCGCGAAGTCGCGAAGCGATACGCGAAGCGATGCGCGAAGTCGCGAAGCGATACGCGAAGTCGCGAAGTTGCGAAGTTGCGAAGTCGCGAAGCGATACGCGAAGTCGCGAAGCGATACGCGAAGTGGTATGAAAGAAATCACTGCGCATGTCACGCTCAATTCGGAACGAGGCTTCACTCAGCACTGTTGATATCGGTTGACTGTCGAATTTCAGGTATAATTTCAAATTTATCACATTGATATTGATTGCTGTTGTACCACAATAAGAGTTAGATTGCTATAATGGGTATGTTTACGCAAACATCTATTTTCCTAAATGTATTTCAACCATTAACAGATTGATTTCCTCTCCATTTACAGGATACAACTGAATGCAGGGCTTATTTTCCCACCCCCACATTCTTATTGTTTGATTTCTTATCCTGAATTTCATATATATTCCCAGTTGCAAAGCTAATGAAGTGAACTGTTAAATTTCACAGTTTCTACAGCTTCGAATTATAGTTAATGAACCTTTATTTCCACAAGTAAATATCCCCAGACCGCGACTTAAGGGTGAAAGAGGGTAAGTGTGGGCGGGTGAGATGGATAATTCAATGCAGTAACCAGCCTGTTCACTACAATCGATCCTAGTTTGCTGGAAATGGCAATCTGGTCATTGTCGTATAAATTAAACTATTTAATGATACTCCTCATCTACAGATTGTGTTTATGGGTTGTTCTGTATTTTTTCTGTTAACAAGTTATATCTTGAGATAAAACAAGAAGAAATACAAAACAAAATATACAGTTTTTTTATGTTTTTCATGATATATCATATATATCGTATAATGTAGAACATTCAAACCCGGTTATATTTTCTTTGCATGTAATAAATTATGAGTAGACACTCGATTATAGTCCGCATAGTCAGCTGAGAATACTCAGTTTACTACCTAGAAATATAGTTCTTGCACTTCATTCATGACAATTTCAATAAAATGACAGGAACGTGTGTTTCATTGTGGCAATACAAGGGCTACAGTTGTATATACCGTGCTACACCCGTCTGGTACAATAGCATGGGAAAACAATGACTACAGAAGTAGTATATGCAAATGTATACCAGCAAAGCAGAGAGGGCCATCATTCAATACTTTCGTAGTTCTCTCCAGTCCCTAGGAAATCAATATATTTGGCTTATGGTTATACAATAGCATTTCCCAGTAAAACCCTATCTATATTGGTGTGTGGTTAGTGTAATATTTCCTGGTAAAACGCTATTCATTTTCGATATATTGTAACTAAAATATTTCCTAGTAAACATGAAAGAGGGTAAGTGTGGGCAATCAATATTAATGTGATAAATTTGAAATTATACCTGAAATTCGACAGTCAACCGATATCAACAGTGCTGAGTGAAGCCTCGTTCCGAATTGAGCGTGACATGCGCAGTGATTTCTTTCATACCACTTCGCGTATCGCTTCGCGACTTCGCAACTTCGCGCTTCGCTTCGCACTATCGCTTCGCGTCTTCGCATTATCGCTTCACGTCTTCGCGTTATCGCTTCGCGTCTTCGCGTTATCGCTTCGCGACTTCGCAATATCGCTTCGCGTCTTCGCATTATCGCTTCGCGACTTCGCAATATCGCTTCGCGACTTCGCGTATCGCTTCGCGACTTCGCATTATCTATCGCTTCGCGTCTTCGTACTATCGCGACTTCGCCCCATACTTCTTGAGGGCGAAGTGCGATGGCCCCTCTCGGCCATCATAGCTAATCCTATCAGATTTGATGATTTTTATTGAAACTTTCAAAGTCAAATGCTTTCGTTGGGATGAGAATCACACAAAATATTTTTTCCTCGAATTTGGCTCTTGGGAAATATTTTACGTAAAGCAGGGGCCTAAAATAGCAACTAAATTAACCACCGTTGTTGAATCTTCTAAACTCCTATGAAACATATTAGTATACTTCTTATAAAATGTATTTTGATTATTGTCCCATCACACCCCAGTGGGTGTCCCAGAGTACCCCATAGTGGGGCAAACTGGGACACATTTTTTACGTTTTTAAAGCAGAATTCCGGAGAAAAGTATGAAAGATATTTTAGATTTTTTTGTGTGACTATGTCATAATAAGTATAAGTTATAATGAGAGTATACAAGGCTACACTACAGGACAATAATAACAGAGATTTTTCCAAAAAGGTGAAAAATGTCCCAGTGTACCCCAAACTCCCCTACTCCATACACCTCCCTCTGACATTCGACGCAAGAAGCAGGTAATATAAATTATCTTCTTTGGCAAAGATTACCCAGAGAGAGCATTTCGATTGGGACTTCTTTATATGTACCTTTGACCGTACAACTTGAAACGTTTGTGAAAGGATACCCTTGTTGCATCCAGCCTCCGCACCAAAGTTCATCAGAACAATGACCAGAACGATCAGTCCAACGAGGAGTTGTTTCCGGGGCATCTGTAGAACCAAAGAGTAGCACTGGTAATTGAACATTAAAAATTATCCTCTTTTATTACTGGCAATACGGTATATACAAACTAGTTATGACACTGATTACGTTATTTCTCCCATCAGCTTAGCAGGTTTAACTATAGGATTGTGGTGGTGGTGTTGGGTCACGTCAGTGACGGTCGTGTTGGGTCACGTAAGTGACGGTCGTGTTGGGTCACGTCAGTGACCGATTTGTAAAATCAAAATTGTGGGTGGGGGAATCGTTCCTTTTTGCACCGGTGCAACGTGTCTGCCAGCGTTCACTGCTCAGTAGCCTACTGCTTTCTGCCAAGCAGAGACACGGTTGTTGTTCAGCCGACCACGTCTCCTCCAAAACAGCCGAATTTCGTTCCGTTTCAAAACTGGTTAACTGTAATTTCTTATAATTACATAGATTTTTCAAGCCAACCTTATATTTCTGGTGAGAGGTAAATAAATGTTCGATAGGTAACGCATAAAATGGCAGCATTAGATCTGCTCTGTTACAAGTAGGTACCCCTGCCCCTCCCCCTCCCCTCCCTTCCCTTCCCCGTCGTGATATAGCTGAAAAAATGTTGAAAGCGACGTTAAACCATATTCACCCACTCACTCGATAGGTAATGTAAGTGAGTGAAAAAAATCATCTTTTTTTTTATCTATTCGGTCGGTCGAGCTGTCCTCTCATTCCTTTAACATGGAAAAGAGATTCGCTGGACTACAACTTTTAAATCAAATTTTGAGGTAATTTGCGAAAGTCATAAATTCTTTCAATTTATACCATATTTCACTACGGCATATATATTATAGAAAGTCTGTAGAGGTAAATGTATTTCCGGTAAGCTATCTGTATTCAGATATAGTTGTTTATATTCGGGCCTGCTACATCGAGTCATATTAAAATTGGATCAGCTGGCGAGCCGTGAGCTGCATTGCTCGAGCTTGCACATCCCGTCCGTGTCACAGATATTCGCGCATGGTTGTGGCTTGGGGGTCCAAGCGTAATGTTATAGGTCACTTAAGTATGTCAAATTTTCATCTAAAGTAGGTCAGATCAGAACTTGCTGGTAACATTCCCCTATTGCACGTTCATGCCAAAAATCAATGTTATAATGTCAACGGTTCTCCTTATTTTGCCGACGAAAGGATTGGGATGGACTGACTGACTGACTGACTCATTACCGGACAATTTGCAAATGAGAGCCTACTTCGTAGGAACAATGCAGCAATTGGGAAAAACGCGTTGATTGTGACAAAGTGAAATTTGTTACAAGACGCCTTGCAACACATGGGCAGTGTGACTAACGTCACAGGGCCTACGAAGTAGGGTAGGCATTAGGACTCCGACGTGAACTGAACTCTTGGCAATCCCCACCCCCAGTTGAAATCCTACCTATTTTACGATGGGTACTGCATAAGTCAGAATCACCAGTGATTTTAATCAAAAATCACCAGAAATTTTCACCAAAAGTAGGTCAGCTCAGAACTTGTTGGTAACAGTCCCCTAATGCAAAAATGCCAAAAATCAAGGTTCTAATGTCAACGGTTCTCCTTATTTTGAACGGCGAAAGGATTCGGATGGACTGACTCACTGATTCACTCACTCACTCATTACCGGACAGTTTGCAATCTGTAGCTTACTTCGTAGGAAAAGCCGCAATAATATACACATGGCAGTGTGACTAACGTCACAGGACCTACGAAGTACAGTAGGCATTAGGACTCGAACGCGAACTGAACTCTTGGAAATCCCCACCCCCAGTTGAAATCCTGCCTATATTAAGATGGGCACCGCCCAAGTCAGAATCGCCAGTGATTTTCATCAAAAATCACCAGAAATTTTCATCAAAAGTAGGTCAGCTCAGAACTTGTTGGTAACAGTCTCCTAATGCGCCTTCATTCCAAAATAAATAACACTCGCCGATTTAATTTTACAATTTTTTAATTAAAGGAAACAGATTGAATAATATAGGTTCAGTAGATTTCAAGCTTTACGTGTGAAAATACATTTACATCTCTTTAATGGTTTTCAGTGCCCTTGTACAGGATCAAAACAACTTTTTGAATCACATTATTTTCCCAACAATACAACAAATTTGTATATATAGTACTATAGTAGAAAGGTAGCATTTATGTAGTTTACGGTAATTCAACTCAAGACCAACACCTTCTATGCACGAGATAATAATGATTCTATGTCATTCTCCTGAGCATAACCGGTACAAAGACGAATAAATAGCGTCTCTACATCACGTTGTTATCTAGATATATGAGACAACACATTTTGAGCATCGGCAATCTGATTAATGTACTATTCCGGTCTTCTTGTTTCACATTATATTCTATGGCGGTTGATAGGTGATTTTCTTCATTGATAAACGTTAAACCACCTAGCTTTAACTAATTCTGCTAGGCTGTCTTCATTCAGACTGTACAGCCTACACAGTCCACAGAAAATACACCGCACATTCTTGTACTCCCAGCCTTATCACATTTGATCGCAAGTTTAGCGGGCTGTTTAATGTCTAAGCTAGGAAATGTTCCAGGGTAGTTGACAGGCATGCAATAATATACTATAGTATCTGCTATACAGGACACCGACCACTGTAATTTGATGTGACAAGCAGCACGAGTAGAAACCAGCCTTATCTCAGTGGGCTTGGATATAAATCACTGTTCAAAACCACAAGGCTCGGATAGAGCCTCTCTCTGTGTTTGTTCCAAGGACAAGCCTTAATGACTTTTAAATCCACTGATAAGGAGGTCCCCTGGCGTCATGGTCATAAAAGGAACATGATACTGTTAAAGGCCACATGGATGGTATGTATCTATAACAATATACTGAAGTGTTAATTATAAATCTAATTTTAATCAAAATTATTTCAGATCAGAACTTGCTGGTAACAATGCCCTAATGCACGTTCATGCCAAAAATCAAGGTTCTAATGTCAACGGTTCTCCTTATTTTGCCGACGAAAGGATTCGGATGGACTGACTCACTCACTCACTCACTCATTACCGGAAAATTTGCGATCTGTAGCCTACTTCGTAGGAATAAATCAGTTAACTATTATTATGTAATTGATCGTAACTATCTTTTCCGGGCTGATGTTTCACTATGTAATCTTAAAGACAAAATATGAATATGTTGATTCATGAGCAAAAGAAATTTCGGTGCTGTTACCTTCACATTTCACCATTAATTTCACACTGTTCTTCCGTTTAAAAACATGGCAGTGTGACTAACGTCACAGGACCTACGAAGTAGGGTTTGATATGATTTAAGTGTGTACTCGAGAGATGACTTGGGGGCCCTATGTGCTACCGTGAGAGAATTTATATAGCAGTGTCTAATTGACAGTGGGTACTATTAACTTCCCCAGATGTCACCGCTGGTGAGTCATTAGCGTAGCAACTATTATCGCCCTCAGATCCTATTACCCTGGACACTTATCAGTCCTGCAGTACAGCACGTGGTCACCCATCCATGTCTTGACCGGGCTCATAGTCGCTTAACTTCGGCGATTTTACGAGAACCGATGTGTCCAATGTGATATCCGTATCAGTGAACCTTCAAGTCACCTTGAAACATACAGCCAAGGGTTCCCGATGAGCATGGCAGTGTAGGCTACTCGCTGAGTCATCAATAAATAATAAAAAAATAATTATAAATCAAATTTTCATCAGAATACGGTCAGCTCAGAACTTGTTGGTAACAGTCCCCTAATGCACCGTCATGCCAAAAATCAAGGTTCTAATGTCAACGGTTCTCCTTCTTTTGAACGACGAAAGGATTCGGATGAACTGACTGACTGACTGACTGATTCACTCATTACCGGGCAATTTGCAAATGGTAGCCTACTTCGTAGGAAACAACAACAGCAACATGTAGCTCACCTGAAAACGTGAGCATATATCGCTGAAGAAATTGATGGGACATGTCGACAGAAATATTTCAATTTCCGATAATCATGAAAACCTAGAAACTAGCATACTATATTATGGAACAATACTTACCTTCTCTCAATTATTAGTGCTGCGTAAAGAATGTTAGTCTTCGACAGATCTTCTTTTGCCCCAAACATACACAGACAGGGCCTTATATTACGATATTACGCCCCACGAGCAATCTACTT
>JAVTVY010055950.1:0-31118 GCA_036873755.1 Hanleya hanleyi | reverse complement strand
AGAGCAGAATACTGCCGAACAAATCCTTTATTGCGATGGAATGAACATTCGAAATCCTTTCTCATTCTAAAAGTAATATGCTAATGTTGAAAGTTCACGCTGTTGTAAAAACCGTAATAATAAGGAACAAAAGTACTGTACGAGAAGCGCAAGTTGACTTAATAGGGCACTGAACAGTAAACCGTAGTTTTCCACGAGAATTCTTATGTGGTATTTTCTTAAATTAAAAAAGTCTTGGCATTGAAGTCCCAGGATATTCATTATTTAATTAAATAGTCTAGTTATAGTTTTATGTGTACTGCTCAGATAGTCAACTTTGGAATTATGTATGTTGAGTACAAACGCAGTTTCAAAGTGGGGACACCCTCAAACAAGTTCCGAAGTTCCCTACTTTCCTAGTTCCTAACTCTGAAATTCCAATTTCCAGTTTCGAAGTTCCAAGATCCAGTTCCCCCAATCTTCAGCTCCGATGTTTCGAGCTCCAGCCTCGATGTTCCAAGGTTTCCGCTCTCATATGATCTAGTACTAGCAATAGTATGCTGTGTATGTATTCGGATCTGAAATTCTTGTTTTAGAACTTTTATTTTCATCAGGACGTGACCATATCGAGCATAGTGTTTAATGAGGTGAAATCGCTTCAATATTGTGATATAATTAATTAGGATAAATCAAATCTGAACAAACAGTTGGAATTGGTCAATTTCGATTTGGGATAGACTTCTGCTTCATGACAACATGCATGGGCTATTCAACCTTGGTGCTTTGGTTAAAAATATATTTTTCAGATAATTAAATTGGAACGTGTTTTACGTGTGACCTGAAACTTGGGTCAATCTGACTGATTTTGATAGACTTCTGTTTCGTGGCAATAGGCATTTGTGATGTAAGTTTGGTATGCCCAGGCATACTCATTTCTTAAGATTTGACGATAATATGAATACAGGGATGGATGAAGGGACGTAGGTACATGATGGCAATAATCTAAGGAATTTTTGTTCTGCAGTCCATCACCAGATGCGTATCTAGTGTAAGTTTAGTAAGAATAGGCCTTATCCTACCTTAAATATGATGGTAATAGGCAGACGGTGAGCCAGAAAAAATATATCAATCTCACTGATTTTTTAACAGGTTACTGCTTTAAGACCAGAAGCAATTGTGAAGCAAATTTGGTGATCCTATGAATGATCATTTTTCGGGAAATGGTGGTAACATGCAATTCGCGATTTACTGTCCCGGTTTCACATGATGACACATTGTTACGTATTTTATCAGAATTACCACCAGACAGACACAAGCAGAACACAACTCATAAAATGGCGGCACAGGGACTAATTACTGTAGTCCGTTTATATATCACTATGCGCTAAGTAGTACAGCTCAGATAGCTACGCGCTGACATGTAGACCCAAATATACTACATTTCCTCCCGAATTAGTTTTATAGTCTCTGTGGGAGGTCTGATTGCCATATATATTTTATATGAACATAATAAAGCTTGAACATTAACTCGAAGATGAACTAATGAAATTACTTTACCCTGACCACATAATGAACTGTCAATTATTTTGAAAAATAAAGTATGAACTCCAATACAATTACTGTCCATGTTCTGTGTTCCAAAGTGAATGTCAGTGAGTTACATGGTACAACCTGGTAACTGTTCATACGTTAATTCTCGATACTGTCCAAATGTATATGGAATACAACCAAAGATTGTCTTCAAATCTAAATTAACATAATTCAACGCTTTATATCATAGCGGTTATCAGTGTCTGTACTGATTGAAAGTTACAAGTCCAGTTTCTGAGGTGCCTTGTGAGTTCGCGAGGGATAACGTTTTCCTATCACCGGCGAAGGTACCGACATTGTTGGTTTCACACTCGTTTCACTGGGTTGTGGTGTTGAATCACACCACTTTCTCTCTTCACCAATGGGAACAGATGGTGGAGCAGAATTAAACACAACCACGGGTTCCGGTGCAGGGCTCAGAGTCTTGAACTTAGACTCTGCGTCACAAAGTTGCTCAATATGTCGTCGCCAGACGGCACCTGGCGATATCTCGACCTGGTATGAGACAGGACCAGTGCGCGACACGATCTTACCGGGGACCCACTTCGCTTTGCCTCGATAGTCGCGAACTGACACACTCTGTCCGATTTCGAGTTGACGATGTCGAACAGTTGGACAAATGGCTCGCGACATCTGTTTAGCAGTTATGTCGCGTCGTAATCCGGTGTCAGTACATCCAATCGGGTGCGGAGGTTTCTTCCATAGAACAGCTTAGCTGGTGTTTCATTGGTCGTTGCGTGGGGGGAATTTCTGTACGCCATCAAGAAATTTGATAGTTTCTGCTGAACGAAACCAGCTTCCCATTTCATCGCGCGAAGAGACTGCTTGAAGGTTTGCACGATTCTTTCAGCCAGCCCATTTGTAGCGGGATGATATGGTGCCGACTTTAGATGTTTGATACCATTAGCCCTGGTAAATTTGTCAAACTCTTCCGACGTAAATTGAGGACCGTTGTCACTTACCAAGATTTCTGGCAAGCCGTTGCGAGAGAACACACCTCGTAGAATTTCTATGGTTTTGGTAGAAGTCGTTGATTGTGTACATATTACCTCGGGCCATTTGGAATGGGCATCCATGATCACGAGAAACATAGTTCCTTGAAAGGGGCCCGCATAATCAATATGCACACGTTGCCATGGTTTCGTCGGCCATTCCCAGGGATGTAGTGGCGCTTGTGTAGGCATTTTCTGCACTTGTTGACACCCTGGACACCCTTTTGCTATCTGTTCAATCTCGTGGTCAATACCTGGCCACCAAACATGGCTTCTGGCCAAGGATTTCATTTTGACAATCCCCAAATGCCCATCATGTAGCAAATGTAGAACCTGTGGGCGAAGTTTTGCAGGAATTATCACCCGGATTCCCCACATCAGGCATCCTTGTTGTAGAGAGAGTTCATTTCGTCGGGCGTAGTAAGGAGTTCGTCGGGCGTAGTAAGGAGCGATTTCCTTATCACCTGTGTAGGTCCAACCATCCATGGTTAGAGTATGCACCTTGGAAAGTACTGGGTCATTTCGGGTTTCCAGTCTCACTTGAGCACTCGACACTGGGAGTTCTTCCACCTGAGAGATGTGGAAGGCTTCTACTGGATCAATGATATTTGAGTTCTTGTCGTTGGTTTCCTGTATAGGTAGACGCGATAACGCATCCGCGTTCGCATGGCTGGAAGTGTTCCGAAACTGAATGTCATAGTCCATCCCAGACAAGAACAATGCGTATCGTTGTAGTCTCGCACTTGTCATAGTTGGTACTCCCTTGCTTGGGCTCAGAATGGATAACAAGGGATGATGGTCCGTCACTAACGTGAAATGACGACCATACAAATAGGAGTAAAATTTCTTTACGCCCCAAATTAACGAAAGTGACTCCTTGTCAATCTGTGCGTAATTACGCTCTGCTGACGTCAATGAACGCGACGCGAATCCAACAGGTCGGTCCGTTCCATCTGGCATTGTGTGAGACATCACCGCACCGATTCCGTAAGCAGACGCGTCACACTCCAACTTGATTGGTAACTGTGGATCGTAGTGTGTTAACACTTCATCCGAACTTATCAGGCGTTTTGTTTCCGTGAATGCTTTCTCACACTGAACAGTCCACTGCCACTTCCTGCCTTTCTCTAACAGCTGGTTGAGCGGCCACACTACTGTGGACAGATTTGGCAGAAACCGGTGGTAGTAGTTTAACAGGCCTAAGTATGCCCTCAGCTGGGACACATTTTCCGGTCTGGGTGCGTTGACGACCGCGTCGATCTTCTCAGGCATTTTGTGAAGCCCATCTGTATCGACCATGTGTCCGCAGTACGTTATTTCATCTTTGAAGAATTCACATTTCTTGATTTCTGCCCGGAGGTTGTAGTCACGTAGACGTTCGAGAACTCGACGTACATTTGCCAAGTGTTCGTAGTCATTTTCCCCCGTTGTTATGATGTCATCCAGGATAACTTGTGTTCCTGGAATGCCCTGTAAGATCTGGTCAATGGTTTTCTGCCAAATTGCCGGAGCTGACGCTACACCAAATAAGAGTCTATTGTAGACGTAAAGTCCCTTTTGCGTATTTATGGTTAAATACTTCTTTGACTCTTCCTCCATTTCAAGCTGCAGGTATGCTTGACGCAAATCGATCTTCGTGAATTTTTCACCGCCTGCGAGGTTTGCAAAGATGTCCTCTATCCGGGGTAACGGATACTGATCAACCTTCAGTTCTGGTTTGATTGTGACCTTAAAATCTCCACAAATTCGTACGGCCCCGCGACCGGTTTCGCGACCGGTACGATAGGAGTTGCCCACTCACTCCAATCAATCTTCGTGATGACACCCTCTTTCTCCAATTTGTCAAGTTCAGCTTCAACTTTTGGGCGTAGAGAGTATGGTACTTGTCTGGCGCCCAAACAATGCTGGACCACCTTTCTGTACAACATACAACGATAAGTCTCGTTTTTGCTTATTGTGTTCAACATTCACATCCAGAATACCCAATGGAGAAATTTCCTCTCCAGAATATGTTTTCAGAATCACTGATGTGTTGCGTAGTTTCGACCCAGGGAAGAAAATGTCGAAATCCCGTTTACTTATGACTGATAGGGCCAATATTTTATGTTACAGACCTGTAACAGCGATGTGGAACAGTTCAGAGTCCTCTGGTTCTTAAGTTGACGCGTTCTTTGATTCACGCTCGTCGCCAGTGTTACGTATTTCATCAGAATTACCACCAGACAGACACAAGCAGAACACAACTCATAAAATGGCGGCACAGGGACTAATTACTGTAGTCCGTTTATATCTCACTACGCGCTAAGTAGTACAGCTCAGATAGCTACGCGCTGACATGTAGATCCAAATATACTACACACCTGACCTGTCAAAATGTGGGTCAATTTAACTGATTGTCAATATGATTCTGTTCAGTGACCACATACATTTGTACTGTAGGTTTGGTGTTCCTAGCCAATCATTCTTCAGATACTAACGAGTAGTTAAGAGAAAATACAGACGGCGTACATGGTGCCGACAATACCTCAAGTCAAATTTTTTGCCCAGGGGTGAAACCCACAATCTTAAAACTACAATATTCAAGCCACAATATATGCTATGTTAGGTATGGGAATTAGAGTGATCATTCTCCATCCTACCTTTGTACATTTGTTTCCTGATTGAATTGGAATTCGAGACAGCATACTTCTGCTGACAGTGACATTCTTCCTGATACCTACACTTAAAGATTCGGGAATTTGAAGTTCAGAGTGACTAACATGCTATTGTACTGAGAAGAGACGAGATTAGTTGGCTTATCTATGTGGAACGATTCTTATGTGCAGTACTCCAGATGTATTTAGCGGAAAATGGGTGAGAACCTGGTTGAGTCCGCTTTATCGAATTACTCGACAACCCAGGCATGATCTGAAATAGATATGATAATGATCTCTGATAAACATATTAGGTGGTATGTTCATTGAGTCACCGTTGCTGTTAATCCCATTCTTCTCATGTTTCCTTCTTCCTCCACCTTGGAATCCGGCTGGAACATTTGCTTAACATGCCTTTATAATGGCGATCCAATTATTGCGATATAATGCTCGTTTAGTAGTCTGATTTTAGTAGTCACAACACGATTGTGGATTGGTCATTATAGAATACTGCTATCTAGTTTGTTCGTCCGCTTGTTTGACGGGAGACACTTAGTTAACAGTCTGAGTGTATCATGGTTTCAGCGACTGAAACTCGTTAAAGACAAACACAGACCACCACACCTTGAGGCGATCAGAACAACGCTGATGATAATACGAATCATAAACTTGAAAAATTAATTGCTGTTCATTTGTACGTAATTCTGGTTGCTAAAGTCAAATAATGATTCGCAGAAATTCGATATACATATTCAGTGATCAAGAGGGTCAAGGTGTCAGTCCAAATCAGCGGAGGTAGAAGAAAGGTTTAGGGGATATAAGGCCAACGCTGATTTAAGAGACGTAGTTAGGGAGTTTACCTTCATATTTACTGTAAATCATGCAGTAGTCCAAGCGTCAGGCGCATACAAAATGGTCTCGTTCAACTCGCACTACATAAAAGGTCTGACTTTCATATTATGTTAGAGCAACCCACCTGAAACAGTTCTAAGGTGGGTGTCACATCAGATTGTGGTATAACTTTTGTATAATAATGTTTGTGATAAGGGTCTGTTCGCGGCAGGTCCCCAAACTGATTTTTTAGTTCGAAGGTTGGGTCATATAAATGACTATATTTTTATAACCGTATACTCAATTCAGGAAGGAAAGATACCAATAGAATCAGGAAAAGCTGTTCTATCGCCGATCGCACAGATGTTGAATATGGTCATTGAGGTAAACCCCAAATCGTAGCGCCACAAAAAAATCGTTTCGACATGTAGAGATATATGTATAAAGGGGTCACTTGACACCAATGTATGTTTTGTCGCGTACACTGTTTAAAACCCGACAACATAGTTGCTGAGTTTAATGGCACAACATAAATGGTAACTGGGCATAACGAGTTTTATAGATTATTTAATCCAAATCTTCCATGTCTTTTACGGGAAATGCGGGCATCTATAGCTACATTTTAGACCTGGTCTAACATTCACTAATTAGTTCCGCACAATTTTTTTTCCAGCGTGTACAACAAAGCGAAACCGATTGTATCATGTTTGAACTAACTTTGGAATTGTGTATGTTGAGTATAAACGCAGTTTCAAAGTGGGAACACCCTGAAACAAGTTCCGAAGTTCCCTACTTTCCTAGTTCTACCTCTGAAATTCCAAGTTCCTGTTTCGAAGTTCCAAGATCCAGCTCCCTCCAACTCCAGCTCCGAATTTCCGAGCTCCAGCCTCGATGTTTCAAGCTTTCCGCTCTCATATGATCTAGTACTGGCATTAGTACTGTAAAATGTTGTGTATTCGGATTTGAAGTTTCTGTTTTAGAACTTTTATTTTCATCAAAACCTGACCATATCGAGCATAGATGTTTAATGAGGTCAAATATCTTCAATATTGTGATACAATTAATTGGGATGATTCAAATCCGAACAAGCAGTTGATGGCAACAAGAAATTGGTCAATCTCAATTTGGGGTATACGTCTGCTTCATGACAACATGCATGGGCTATTCAACTTAGGGCGTAGTTAGGGAGTTTACTTTCATATTTACTGTAAATCATGCAGTAGTCCAGGCGTCAGGCGATTAAAAAATGGTCTCGCTCAACCCACACTACATAAAAGGTCTGACTGCATATTATGTTAGAGCAACCCTCATGAAACATCTCTAAGGTGGGTGTCACGTCAGATTATGGTATAACCTTTTTCCACAGCTCAATGTTTGTGGTAGGGGTCTGTTCGCGGCAGGTCCCCAAAGTGATTTTTTAGTTCGAAGGTTGGGTCATATAAATGACTATTTTCATAACCGCAAGGGCGGATCTACGGGGGGGGGGGGGGAGTCAGGGGGGTCCGGACCCCCCCATGAAACCTCAAAAAATATTTTTTTTTGGAGGGATCAGCGAACCCTGGGATTCCACGTAGAAATAATGTCTTGAAATGATATGTACATTAAATGAATGTGGATTATGTAATTAGAGTGTCTATATGTGTATTAAACAGACCATCATCTATTCATGTAGTTTGTGAGTATACTATTTAAGTAGGAGTTTCAATATGTATCTAAAATCAGATATTATCGCCGCGAGCGCACCACGTGTAGTACTGTGTTATAGGCCTGTTTTGTTTGTGTTAAACCAGGAAGTCAAATGGAGTCAGGCATATTCTTCAATATCGATGCGTGTTTATGCGAAACAAATGTGAAAATAGAACAATAAATCTACCTACATTGTGTTCAGATTTATTTCCGGGAAAACGTGTAAAACGCATCTCCCGCAACCTGGGACTCCGGAGCTTCCGGGGCCTAGGCGGCCCCTGGACCCTCGCCTGTCAGGCTGTGAGGATCGCTTATTTTAGTTTTGTGTAAATGAATCGGTATCATATTGGTTCCGATGTTCCATGATGTAAAGGTCATCGATTTTTTTATCTGTTAAATATAACTAGAAAGTCAAATGGATTCAGGCATGAAGTATGATTTTTACAATATCGATGGGTGCTTATAAATGCGAAACAAACGTGAAAATAGAACCATAAATCTGCATACATTATGTTCGAATTTATTTCCTGGAAAACGCTTAGAACGCATCTCCGGAGATCTAGGACTTCGGAGCTTCCGGGGCCTAGGCGGCCCCTGGACCCTCGCCTGTTGAGCTGTGAGGATTTCCTTGTTTTATCTTTTTGTGAATGAACCGTATCGGTAGGCATATTGGTTTCCCTTCCATGAACTAAATGCCATCGTTTTGCATGTTTTAAATATAACTAGAAAGTCAAATGGTTGCAGAAATTAGGTGCGATTTTTTTCAATATCGATGCGTGCTTATGATTGCGGGAAAATCGTGAAAATAGAACCATAAATCTGCATACATTATGATCAGTTTTATTTCCGGGAAAACGCTCAGAACGCATCTCCGGCGATCTAGGACCCCGGAGCTTCCGGGGCCTAGGCGGCCCCTGGACCCTCGCCTGTTGAGCTGTGATAGTCGACCCCCCCCCCCCTATGAATTTTGGCTGGATCCGCCCTTGAACCGTATACTCAATTTAGGACGGAAAGGTACCAATAAAATCAGGAAAAGCTGTTCTATCGCAGATCGCACAGATGTTGAAATATGGTCATTGAGGTAAACCCCAAATCGTAGCACCACAAAAAAATCCTTTCGACATATAAAAATATGTGTATAACGGGGTCCGTTGACGCCAATGTATGTTTTGCTGCGTACACTGTTTAAAACCCGACAACATACATCTAGTTGCTGAGTTTAATGGCACAACATAAATGTTAACTAAGCATAACGAGTTTTACAGATTCTTTAGTGCAAATCTTCCATGTCTTTCACGGGAAATACGGGCATCTATAACTAGAGTCTGTCTCTTTTAATTAGTCGTCTATTTTAGACCTTGTTAAAATCCACTAATAAGTTCCGCACAATTTTTTTTTCAGCGAAACCGATTGTATCACGTTTGAACTATCTTGGTAATTATCTCCATATAATACTTGTTTCGTGTACCAGGGATCAATTAAATAAGGTTGCGTCATAATATATTGGTTTTCAAGCAGACCAAGGACATTTGCCATCTAAAGTAATAACCGACGGTCATTGGATGTATAATTTTTATTTCTTGCCCAGTCAAATTTCAGAATGTTATATCGCACACACCACTGTCACCGTACACGGCCTTTGTCCCAGAAAATACAAACTGCTTCCTGATATGAGTATAGATGTGCTAGTATAATATTAAACACGATTCATGCATTACCGTCATTATGGACCATATAGAAGCCGGATGCGAAGACGCTATAAAATTCAGCACCACGAGTATGCCGGTCATTCAAGATGCCTTGGCATAAATGTTGAAAATGGACATTCATATTGGAAATTCATTTGCTGCAAGATAAGGTATATTTAGATGCTCTAAACGTATACATTGAACGAATAAAATTTAAGCATTAGTTGGGATCTTGGTAAAATGAACAATAAGGAATATACAGTGAAATACAACAGAAGAAAAATCCAAGGAACAATGAAAACATGGAAGATTTACAAAGAAAGTTAGGGGAGTTAGGGACGGAAATAAGTGAGCGTTCAGGAGACATATTTCCTCAATTTAGAAAAGAGAGAGAGATCTTCAGCGAAATGTATATAACTAGACTGAAATCTGATGATGGTAGTATAATTTGCACTTGAAGCGAGGTTAAGGAGATACAATGTCAGTATTATGAAAATTTATATAAAAAGATACCGTACCAATTTTTGTGAAACTCGTGTTCAGGGAATTTCCTGACCTCTGTTTTCCCAACGCGTATATTATATTTTTATCTACAGCTATAACTATGTGTGACTAACTTTGTATAGTAATACCCCAAATGATATCTTTATATCTCATTTTCGTTGGGGAATGCAGTTTGTTTTCCCATCGTTCTAAATAGGTTTAGATATGTACCCTCACTCATTGCGGAGAGAGAGAGAGAGGGAATTAAGGTTTAACGTCCCGTTCAGCAATATTTCAGCTATATAGCGACGAATTGCCCATGTTAAGGGACTTATTGACTAGCGTAATAGTCCCAATGAACTATCATGGCAATTCATGCAGCTATGAAACCGCGAAACCGCGAAAATGCAAAGACGCGAAAACACGAAAATGCAAAAATTCGAAAATGTTTTCGTGTCTTCGCATCTCGTTTTCGCGTCTTCGCATCGCGTTTCCTCGTTTTCGCATTTTCACGTTTTCGCGTCGGGTTTTCGCGTTTTCGCGTTACTATCATAGATGCGAAAATGCGAAAACGCGAGATGGCCGCATCCGGCTTCCATAGATAGGGGATAAATTCTCGCCTTGATTTACTCCTGTGTTACAAGCAAATAGTGATGAGATGTTATTATCAAATTTCACACAAGATCTAATATTTTGGTACATGTTACCTATGACATTGGAAATTTTACCTCTTATTCCATATTTTATCAAATTTTGCCATAGACCACCTCTCCATACTTTATCGAATGCTTTCCGTAAGTCGATAAAAGCACAGCATACTTTTTTCTTTCGTGATTTCATGTTGTCTATGAGAGCATGTAAAATAAACATATTATCAAGCGTGGAGTATCCTTCCTTAAAACCACATTGGCTTTCACTGAGTAAATCGTTACTTGCAGATATTCTTCAAAGCGATTATTTACAATTGAGGTGAATAATTTACTCACACAGCTTAAACTCGTTATGGGCCTGTAATTCTCAGGGACTTTGCGATCTCCTTGGTTTTTGAAAACTAGGTGTGTAACTCCAATGAGCCACTCTTCTGATAATATTCCACTATCCAGAATCAGGTTGAAAAATAACTTGTATATTGGCAAAAAATGTGGGTTGTTGTTTTGATGTATTCGTTTAAAATATTATCTATGCCGGGGCTTTTGCTGTTTTTATCTCGCCTTACGAAGTAAAGGGGAGATATTGTGAGGGGGGGGAAGAGGATGTCGTCGTCGGTGTCGGTGTCGGTGTCGGTGCCTGGAAATGATAAGGTTTTTGGTTTAGCAAGTTGAAAAAAAATCTAGAAAAATTAAAAAAAATATAAAAAAAATATAAAAAATATGGGGGTGGGTATGCCACCTGGGGATACTACCCATGGGGTGCTCTAATGCTAAAATCCCTATGAATGAGTTTTGCGTTTAGCTGAAGTGCACATGTACATCTGTACTTGGAAAGTTTCTTGCAGTTGTCAGCTGTCATTGGATGATTATGAAACTTGGTACACATGTTTCTTATGATTAGAGGATGTACCTGTGCTATTTTTGAGAAGAAATATTAATTTTTCTCCAAATTATGACAAATGAATGAGTTTTTTGTTTAGGTAAATTGTACATATACATGTACATGGTAAGTTTGCTCCAGTTGTCAGCTGTCATTGGATGATTATGAAACCTGGTACACATGTTTCTTATGATAAGAGGGTGTACCTGTGCTATTTTTGAGAAGAACTATCAATTTTTCTCAAAATTATGGCAAATGAATGAGTTTTCTGTTTAGGTAAATTGTACATGTAGGCCTCTACATGTATACATATACATGTACATGGTAAGTTTGCTTCAGTTGTCAGCTGTCATTGGATGATTATGAAACTTGGTACACATGTTTCTTATGATTAGAGGATGTACCTGTGCTATTTTTGACAAGAAATATTAATTTTTATCTCGCCTTACGAAGTAAAGGGGAGATATTGTGAGGGGGGAGAGAGGATGTCGTCGTCGGTGTCGGTGTCGGTGTCGGTGTCCCCTGCCTCGAAATGATACGGTTTTTGGTTTAGCAAGTTAAAAAAATATCTAGAAAAATTAGAAAAAAATATTAAAAAAATAAAAAAAATATGGGGGGTGGGTATTGCACCTGGAGGTACTACACCTGGGGTGCTCTAATGTTAAAATCCCTATGAATGAGTTTTGCGTTTAGCTGAAGTGCACATGTACATCTGTACTTGGAAAGTTTCTTGCAGTTGTCAGCTGTCATTGGATGATTATGAAACTTGGTACACATGTTTCTTATGATTAGAGGATGTACCTGTGCTATTTTTGAGAAGAAATATAAATTTTTCTCCAAATTATGACAAATGAATGAGTTTTCTGTTTAGGTAAATTGTACATATATATGTACATGGTAAGTTTGCTCCAGTTGTCAGCTGTCATTGGATGATTATGAAACTTGGTACACATGTTTCTTATGATAAGAGGATGTACCTGTGCTATTTTTGAGAAGAAATATTAATTTTTCTCAAAATTATGGCAAATGAATGAGTTTTCTGTTTAGGTAAATTGTACATGTAGGCCTCTACATGTATACATATATGTACATGGTAAGTTTGCTCCAGTTGTCAGCTGTCATTGGATGATTATGAAACTTGGTACACATGTTTCTTATGATTAGAGGATGTACCTGTGCTATTTTTGACAAGAAATATTAATTTTTATTTCGCCTTACGAAGTAAAGGGGAGATATTGTGAGGGGGGAGAGAGGATGTCGTCGTCGGTGTCGGTGTCGGTGTCGGTGTCGGTGTCCCCTGCCTGGAAATGATAAGGTTTTTGGTTTAGCAAGTTAAAAAAATATCTAGAAAAATTAGAAAAAAATATTAAAAAAATAAAAAAAATATGGGGGATTGGTATGCCACCTGGGGGTACTACCCCTGGGGTGCTCTAATGTTAAAATCCCTATGAATGAGTTTTGCGTTTAGCTGAAGTGCACATGTACATCTGTACTTGGAAAGTTTCTTGCAGTTGTCAGCTGTCATTGGATGATTATGAAACTTGGTACACATGTTTCTTATGAGTAGAGGATGTACCTGTGGTATTTTTGGGAAGAAATATTAATTTTTCTTCAAATTATGGCAAATGAATGAGTTTTCTGTTTAGGTAAATTGTACATGTAGGCCTCTACATGTATACATATACATGTACATGGTAAGTTTGCTCCAGTTGTCAGTTGTCATTGGATGATTATGAAACTTGGTACACATGTTTCTTATGATTAGAGGATGTACCTGTGCTATTTTTGACAAGAAATATTATTTTTTCTCCAAATTATGACAAATGAATGAGTTTCTGTTTAGGTAAATTGTACATGTAGAGGAACATATACATGTACATGGTAAGTTTGCTCCAGTTGTCAGCTGTCATTGGATGATTATGAAACTTGGTACACATGTTTCTTATGATAAGAGGATGTACCTGTGCTATTTTTGACAAGAAATATTAATTTTTCTCAAAATTATGGCAAATGAATGAGTTTTCTGTTTAGGTAAATTGTGCATGCAGGCCTCTACATGTATACATATACATGTACATGGTAAGTTTGCTTCAGTTGTCAGCTGTCATTGGATGATTATGAAACTTGGTACACATGTTTCTTATGATTAGAGGATGTACCTGTGCTATTTTTGACAAGAAATATTAATTTTTTTCCAAATTATGGCAAATGAAGAGTTTTCTGTTTAGGTAAATTGTACATGTAGGCCTCTACATGTATACATATACATGTACATGATAAGTTTGCTGCAGTTGTCAGCTCTCATTGGATGATTATGAAACTTGGTACACATGTTTCTTATGATTGGAGGATGTACTTGTGCTATTTTTTAGATGAAATATTAATTTTTCTCCAAATTATGGCAAATGATTGAGTTTTGCGTTTAGCTGAAGTGCACATGTACATCTGTACACCACAGTTTGCTGCAGTTGTCAGCTGTCATTGAATGATTATGAAACTTGGTACACATGTTTCTTATGATTAGAAGATGTACCTGTGATATTTAGGAGATGAAATATAAATTTTTGTTCAAATTTTGAGGGTTTTGTCTTAATCTGCCAATAATAATGTACACCTGTACATGGAAAGTTTTCTGAAGCTGTCAGCTTTCATTGGATGAGTTTGACACTTTCTACCCAAGTTCAATGTGATTCAAAGATGTGCATGTGCTATTTAAGAAATATGACATAAAATATGAAAATTTTTCCTAATTATTGCAGTTTAGACTTTGTATCTTTCCATTGATAAGGTTTTTGTTGGGCAAAAATTTACAGGTAGATCTGTACATGGAAAGGTTGTTGAACCTTTCGTGGGATGATTATAAAACTTGGTGGACATGTTTCATGTTTTCCTAGGTCACGGCTCTCCCGCAGTAATCCCACACGGGACTGACCTATCCAACAGTAATCCCAAATGGCATTGGCCTATCCAGCAGTATTGCCATACGGGACTGACCTATCCAGCAGTAATCCCAGACCGAACTGGTCTATCCAGCAGTAATCCCATTTGGGACTGGCCTATTCAGCAGTAATCTCACACAGGACTGACCTATCCAGCAGTAATCCCAATGGCACTGGCCTATCCAGCAGTAATGCCACACGGGACTGACCTATCCAGCAGTAATCCCAGACTGGACTGGCCTATCCTGCAGTAATCCCACATGGGACTGGCCTATCCAGCAGTAATTCCACACGGGACTGGCTTATGCAGCAGTAATCTCTCATGGGACTGACCTATCCAGATGTAGTATGACACTGGATTGCAATTTGCAGCAGTAATCCCACATGGCACTGACCTATCCAGCCATAATTTTACATGGGACTGACCTATTCCGCTGTAATCCCACACAGGTTTACCCTATCCAGCAGTAATCGCACACGGGACTGGCCTCCTCAGCCATAATCCCACACAGGATTGCCGTGTGCAGCAGTAATCCCACACGGGACTGCCTATGCAGCAGTAATCCCACACAGGACTGTCCTATCCAGCATTAATCCCATACGAGACTCGTCTATCCAGCGGTAATCCCAGACAGGACTGGCCTATCCAGCAGTAATCCCACTTGGGACTGGACTATCCAGCAGTAATCCCACAGGGGACTATCCATCAGTAATAACATGGGACTGGTCCACCCAGCAGTAATCCTACACAGGACTGGCATATCCTGCAGTAATCTCACATGGGACTGAACTATCCAGCAGTAATCTCACACTGGACTGCCCTATGTACCAGTAATCCGACGGCACTGACCTATCCATCCTTCATGGGATTAACTTTTGCCAGTAATCCCACATGGGACTGATGTTATTGTCTGTACCAGATAATCTATTGCAGACATTATTGTCTGTACCACATCACCTATTCCAGACCTTATTGTTTGCTCTACATGTTTGCTTTCAATACTGCTGCACCTTTGGCGGATGACCCCGCAAGGCGAGATGTTGGGGTTCTCAGAACGCTTGTTCAGGTTTTTTTATTGTTAGTATCTCAGATTCACTAATAGGGATGTTTAGAGCATCAGTATCTAAACTGTTTAGGTCAGGAAGGAGGTGTTCATTTTCGCTTTCAATTTGTTCGTTATAGTTTTATGTCTTTGAAGTACTCATACAGTGTTTCAATATTTATATCAGAATTGTTATTTTGTTTGTTATTTATGCCGTTTAGTAATTTCCAGTAATCCTTAGGGTTTTTTTGAACGCATGTTGCGAATTTTTTTTGCGAATCTTTGCTGTATTTGTTTATAAATGTTTTTTTTGTATAGTCTACTAGCTTTCACTATATTCTGTTTATTTGTATCGGTCTAATTTATCAAATGTATTCTCCTCGCTATGTGATTTGTTTTTCTTGCTTGGAGGCAAGATTTACCGAACCATGGTTTGTGTGTTCTTGTGTTTTTTTTATTGATGTATGCTGGAAAAACTAACATCAGCACTTTTCTGAAAAATAGTGGCTATATTTTCGGCGAAAGTATTTATATATTCTTGGGTCATCTTCGTGGGGTCAAATGAGGTTAAACTGTTATAATTTCTGCTACGTGTACCTTGAGAGTTTCTATATTTTTCACGAACGAATGTTGTTTATCTGGTTTC
Source organism: Hanleya hanleyi (assembly GCA_036873755.1). NCBI lineage: Eukaryota > Metazoa > Mollusca > Polyplacophora > Lepidopleurida > Hanleyidae > Hanleya > Hanleya hanleyi. The sequence goes on along the minus strand of JAVTVY010055950.1, from coordinate 15,078 downwards.
CACTTTCTTTTAGGATTATTGTTTATCGGTGTTCTTTCGGATGCATAATTGTAATCAGTAGTATTGGATGTAGGGCTGTTCTCCTGGTCAGACTTTAGTAGGGTAATTAATACAGGTGAGTGCAAGTCTGAGAATAATGGATCAAATTCATGTATTTCAAAATCTGAAACCAGTTGGACTGCTGGTATCTTGCAGATTAAAATTGCAGTGCGTTTTTCGATTCCCTTGCCATTTCCTGCTCTACCGTTTAAGATAAGTAGGCTATTCAGTTTACATAAACTGAGAAGATTCCTACCGTAACTGTTTACTTGTCTTGATTGGTTCTTTGTATAGGGAGATCGAAATCGGTTATTGTAAAAATGCCGTTGAGAGATCTGTGAGTTGATTCGTCTAGTTAAAACAAATTCAGTTAGAAAATCGTCAATTATGGTATAATCATCCAATTCCGCCTTTCGTGCATTACAATCTCATAATAGATATAAAAAATTACTCTCACTACATTTTTGTCCCCCGGGACTTTAAAATGGTTCTTGCTTCTTTGTGTCAGTGGGTGTACGTCCGTGTACGTCCGTGGATGTCTGTTTGAATTTTCCGCAAGCGATAACTTCCAAACTCTTTGTTGGATTCTCCCGAAATTCGGCGTACGCATTCCTTGCGACAAGACGCCAGTTGGTATTGCATTTCAGCAACATCTGCCTGAAGGTGGCGCCACTGGGTCAAAATGGGTCTTGCTTCTTTGTGTCCGTGGATGTCCGTGGATGTCCGTTTAAATTTTTCGCAAGCGATAACGTCCAAATGCTTTCTCGGATTCTCCCGAAATTCGGCATACCGGCTGCTACTGCATTTCAGCAACATCTGCCTGAAAGTGTCGCCACTGGGTCTCGCTTCTTCATGTTCTTGTCCGTGGATGTCAGTTCAAATTCGTTGCAAGCGATAACTTCCAAACGCTTTGTTGGATTATTCCGAAATTCAGCATACGCATTCTTTGCGACAAGACGCCGGTTACTACTGCATTTCAGCAACTGCATGGATGTCTGGATAACTTCCAAATGCTTTGTCGGATTCCTCTGAAGTTTGGCATATACATTCATTGTGACCAGACGTAGGTCGGTATTGCGTTTCAGCAAGATCCACCTGAAGGTGGTGCCACTGGATCTTGTTCCAATCTTCTGTGTATGTCCGTGGTTGTCCATTCAAATTTTTCACAAGCGATAACTTCCAAATGCTTTGTCGAATTTCTTCGATATTTGGCATATACATTCCTTGTGACAAGATGTTCATTGGTATTGCGCCATTAGGGTTCTTTCCGTTCTTTTGTGCTGCAAGTGATAATTTTGAAACGCTTTGAAATGCCACTTGGAATTGAGTTTCGCCCACTTGCGCATACAGGTGGCGCCACCTGGTGGCAACTTCTAAATTTGGTTTCCGGGCAATAACTTGAGAACTGCTCATCGAATTCTTCCTAAATTAGGCATGCACACATTGTACCTTGCCATGAGATGTTGCTTAGGATTGCGTTTCATCCACTTTTGCTTACAGGTGACGCCACCTGGTGACAAAATCCGAAATTCGTTTTCGGTCAATAACCTGAGAACTGCTTGCTCATCGGATTCTTCTCAAATTTAGCATGCATGTACCATGCCAGGAGATGTTGCATGGGATTGCCTTTCACTCACTTGCACTTACAGGTGGCGCCACCTGGTGGCAAATCCCAAATTTGTTTCCGGGCAATACCATGATATAAGATGTCGCTTGAGATTGCGTTTCGCCCACTTGCGCCTACAGGTGGCGCCACCTGGTGTTAAAATCAAAATTTGTTTTCGGCAATTAACTTGAGAACTGCTCATCGGAATCTCCTCAAATTTAGACGTTTGAATGCCTTTGCTCACTTGTACTTACAGGTTGCCCCACCTGGTGGCAAAATACCAAATTTGTTTCCGGGTAATAACTTGAGAATTGCTCATCAGATTCTTCTTAAATTTGGTATGAATATACCATGACATAAGATGTCGCTTTGGATTGCGATCCGCCCACTTGCGCCTACAGGTGGCACCACCTCGTGTCAAAATCTAAATTTGATTTCGCTCATCGAATTCTTCTCCAATTTGGTATGCAGATACCATGCTATGAGATGTCCCGGGGGATTGTATTTCGCCTGCTTCTACCTACAGGTGGCGACACCTGGTGAAAAAATTCGAAATTTGTTTCGGGGATATAATTTGACAACTGCTCATCGGATTTTTCTCGAATTTGGTATTCATATGCCATAAGATGTCGCTTGGGATTGTTTTTCGCACACTCGTGCCTACAGGTGGCGACACCTGGTGGCAAAATCTAAATTTGGTTTCCGGGCAATAACCTGAAGACCACTCTTCAGATTCTTCCCAAAGTTCGTATGCTGATACCATGCCATGAGATGGTGCTTGAGATTGCGTTTCGCCCGCTTGCACCTACAGGTGGCGACACCTGGTGGCAAATTTAAAATTTGGTTTCCAGGCAATAGGTTGAGGACGCCTTCAGATTCTCGTCAAATTTGGTTTGTATATAATATGCCTGGAGATGTCGCTTGGGGTTGCATCTCGGTTACATAATTCTCATGGTTCACCGCATGGAAACTATATTACAGCAGCAATCAACATTCAGTCACCCGTTCTGAGTTGATCTTAAAACTTGGGGAGGCAGATGTTGCATGGGATTGCCTTTCACTCACTTGCACTTACAGGTGGCGCCACCTGGTGGCAAATCCCAAATTTGTTTCCGGGCAATACCATGATATAAGATGTCGCTTGAGATTGCGTTTCGCCCACTTGCGCCTACAGGTGGCGCCACCTGGTGTTAAAATCAAAATTTGCTTTCGGCAATTAACTTGAGAACTGCTCATCGGAATCTCCTCAAATTTAGACGTTTGAATGCCTTTGCTCACTTGTACTTACAGGTTGCACCACCTGGTGGCAAAATACCAAATTTGTTTCCGGGTAATAACTTGAGAATTGCTCATCAGATTCTTCTTAAATTTGGTATGAATATATCATGACATAAGGTGTCGCTTTGGATTGCGATCCGCCCACTTGCGCCTACAGGTGGCACCACCTCGTGTCAAAATCTAAATTTGATTTCGCTCATCGAATTCTTCTCCAATTTGGTATGCAGATACCATGCTATGAGATGTCCCGCGGGGTTGTATTTCGCCTGCTTCTACCTACAGGTGGCGACACCTGGTGACAAAATTTGAAATTTGTTTCGGGGATATAATTTGACAACTGCTCATCGGATTTTTCTCGAATTTGGTATTCATATGCCATAAGATGTCGCTTGGGATTGTTTTTCGCACACTCGTGCCTACAGGTGGCGACACCTGGTGGCAAAATCTAAATTTGGTTTCCGGGCAATAACCTGAAGACCACTCTTCAGATTCTTCCCAAAGTTCGTATGCTGATACCATGCCATGAGATGGTGCTTGAGATTGCGTTTCGCCCGCTTGCACCTACAGGTGGCGACACCTGGTGGCAAATTTAAAATTTGGTTTCCAGGCAATAGGTTGAGGACGCCTTCAGATTCTCGTCAAATTTGGTTTGTATATAATATGCCTGGAGATGTCGCTTGGGGTTGCATCTCGGTTACATAATTCTCATGGTTCACTGCATGGAAACTATATTACAGCAGCAATCAACATTCAATCACCCGTTCTGAGTTGATCTTAAAACTTGGGGAGGCAGAAAGACTCTTCCGCATCCAACGAAGTAGCAGTTGCCTCCCTCATGTATATCCCCTGAGACCAACAATGCTAAAAATATTTTCAATCTGTTTCCATGTCTGTCACTCCTGACGCTGATGAGGACGCTTGCTGGTTCTCATTCTCTGCGGGATTCTCTACCTCTTCTGTGTTGAGCATATTGAATGGATTTTCGATGTTGCCACTTCTCTTTGTGACCAGCTCGTCTCGGCGTTCCTATCGTCGGTACGCCGATGGTGGGCGTTGTTCACGGTCATCTCGGTATTCTGATCGCCTATACGTTGGTTGGCGTCGCTCGCGGTCGTACTTCTCTCGTCTTGCGTCGTAGCGTCGATCTTGATAATCAGAGGACCACGTTGGCTGATTTCGGGGGAAAACTCGGTTATCGACATACAATTTTTCTACGACGAGGCATGCAATCTTGCCTTCAGCTTTTGCTTGTCTGAGTAGCGAGTATAGTGGTTTTCGGCGTGCAGCTATCTCTGGAGGGAACTGTTCAGAGATTCTGAAGTCAGTTTCGCAGTTTTAAGCCAGAGAATTTTACCAGTTCACGGTCCTTATAAAAGGTTAATTTTGCAACTATAGCCCGGGCACCTCTTCTCTGTGACCCAAATCCTTGAATTTTTGGATAAGTTCCTCTGTGTTTTCAGGTGGACGTTCCGATAGTCCCATGAACACGAGATTGTCTCTCATGCTGCGGCACTCTAATTCAAGAATTTCTTCTTTCAGGGAGGATATTTGGCCAAGTGCTTCGTCCAAGTCGCGTTTGCCATCGTTTACTTCTTTTCTCAATCTGGTGACTTCTGCCTTTAATTCCTTCTGTTGTGATAATATTTTGTTATAATTGTCAATCATGTGTTGTACAGATGTTTCCACCTTAAGAACTTGATCTACAGTCTTACTTATCTTGTCGCTGGCTTTGGCGATGGACCTTTTAATTTCGTCTAAACAAGATTCAACACCATAGACCTTCCTCACTGCTATTTCAGTGTTGCTTAGGCGGTTGATTATGTTCTGAAAGCTGGCAACCGGAATGTTAACCATAGTCGGCGGTGCGATGGAGTGCCCTTGGTTAAAGACTGGGTAAGCTGGTGGAGTTCCCAGATGATATGGACTCTGTGGCAGAGATGACGCGCCGCTATGATTTACATTATATGCCATAACTGGGGATTTCACAATTTCTCCCGTTTTCAAATCCAGGAATGTTCTACATCTCGTAGCGCTAGGGAGATCAAGATCAGGGCTATATTGAGCTATTTTGTCTTCTGTGTTGTCGTCGGTTTTCACGTTCGTTTCGAAGCTTTCTTTCAGTTTTCATTTTTAAAAACACCCATGTGTACAGATCAGTACGAGTTTATACTGAACGATGGTAAATCATATGAACAAAAAATCAGAAAAAGATCACTGCTCACAAATATAAGCTGGGACTAATAGAACAAAGGGACACATAAAAAAATAGCTAACCGGAATGTATGTTGTAGGCTTATTGGCCTTGGCTATATTTTTATATTTTATTTATATATAGTGTTTGTTTTTTATTTACCATTTATTGTGTCTGTGTGTGTGTGTGTGCGCGTTTACGAAAGGTGTAGCGGGGACATTTATACGAATACACACCTTCATACTGGGGACACACCTCCAACCAGGGATGTCCCCGGTTTGACAAAGACTGGAAATCTGTCTAGCTGCCCGTTTTATGATGTTGTATATAACACTATAGTGAAAAAAAAAATAAGGTACATGTGCCCGTTTTGACTGGAGAAAACCCAAAGGGGTGTGTTTGCAATTAAAAACAGGTGTTTTTCTGAGTGTCCCCACTTTGGCGGAGTGTTTTCATGTGGCCCCACTCGCAGACTGGAATACGAGATTGGCTATTTCAAGTGCTGTGCAAATGTGAACTGGTATGAATGTGCCATGGAAATCCCGAGGCTACCCAGAACACAAACCAGTAAGAGATTTCTTAAATAACCAATAAATAAGGACGTCCCCACTTGTATTGTTGTCTGTGGATGTCCCCACTAAGCACCTTTCGTAATTATATCAAACTCTCTGTGGCAGAGATGACGCGCCGCTATGAGTTTACATTATGTGCCATATCTGGGGATTTCACAATTTCTCCCGTATTCAAATCCAGGAATGTTCTACATCTCGTAGCACTAGGGAGATCAAGATCAGGGCTATATTGAGCTATTTTGTCTTCTGCGTTGTCGTCGGTTTTCACTTTCGTTTCGAAGCTTTCTTTCTGTTTTCATTTTTAGAAACACCCATGTGTACAGATCAGTACGCGTTTATACTGAACGATGGTAAATCATATGAACAAAAAATTACAAAAGATCACTGCTCACAGATATAAGCTGTGACCAGTAGAACAAATGGACACATAAAAATAGCTGGCCGGAATGTATATTGTAGGCTTACTGGCGTCGGCTAACGGTGGTCTCTATATAGTTGGCATAATTTACATGTTTGTCAGGAATGTTTTCCGCAAATAACCACTGCGATATTTCAGGCATTAATAGAATAGTCACATAATCAGTCTCACCAGATATTCATGATGAAATTCCACAATCCTCACGGGGTAAAAGCCTGTCGTTCTGGTTGAAAAATAAGTTCATAGCGAGAGCCCCAAATCTCATCCACCTAACACCACCGCCATTTTCGGATTAAAATCGACTTCAGGTATAGTGTTAAATACCGGTATGATCTTTGACTTAAAACTCGCCTGGAAATACCACATTGACCAATTCATTATTTGAAGACCTCATCCTCATGAGGTGCGTGTCCGGTACAAAGTGGGGGCCAAAAAGTCTAATCAAATTATATCAAACTCTTATCAGAACAAAAATATATTATGGGACAATCGCCTATCAATAAGCATGCAAGACTCATTTTAAAATGTAGACAACGTCCAATATCCAGCCTTGAAAATAACCACCTGGGCGTTCAAAGGAACTTCATTATGCAGTCTACAAATAGAAACCAACGAAAATCCCTTACTTTTAAGAAGCGAGGGACTTTCCATGCAATAATCAGGGAAAGCCATAGGGCGATAATCACACATGTCGCTAAATATCCGTGATGGTGAAACTCGAAATGGAGAAAGACTCCGCGCCACTCCGTTACACAATAAACGGATTATTCCAAGAACACGACATTCCAATCTCGCGAATCTCTGACACTGTTAATAGACACCCTGGCAATAAGTCACACACCTCGTATACACAAAAACACGCAAATACATTACGAAACAGGGCAACCCAGTGCATATACAAGTCACTACCCTCGAATACATCGACAGTAATTGGAGAAATCGCCTTGAAATATGTACACTTACGGCTTCAAAAATAACAATAACAATTAATACAGGATCTGCATTTTTACCTCAGAACTCGGCATTCAAGAAGGCCTTAAGCTATCAGACCACATGTCTGTATACTCTTGTGAACTAGTTGCAATAATCAAGGCACCCGAATGGGTCTTTCAATACCCGCCGGCTCGCACAGTTTAGTCTTAGTGATTACCAGTGCATTGACATCAATTGAAAATTCTAAATCCGAAGGTAGACTTGACTTCATACACAAAATAGACAGTATATGTACATGAATACGCGATAATAATATTGCAAGACGCCGGCGCATGAAATCTAATGAAATGACAGCCAAAAGACAGCGTCAGCAAAACTGAACCTTACTTGAGAATATGATTAGCTGAATATTATCATTAAGCGCAAAATATATAGTAAATGGGAAAAGCAATGGAACGAAGAAAACCGTGGCCGATGATTACATAGGATTCCCCGTTCAAAATCCGGGAATTCTGACTGGTCCGTGCCGTCTATACTGAATTGACAGACGAAGTCGCAATGATCGCTTTGGCAATGCCTTGGTCCAAGTATCGTGCCAAGTTTCAAAACATTCGGTTCAGCCGTTGATTTTTGCAGATCAGTAATGCTGTCAAATATCTGGAAAGCCAAACCAATTTCAAAGATTTTGTCATAGTACGAAAATCTACACTCTTCAGTCTCCCTTCTCGCTTACTTGGAAAATTTATATTTCCTTCATATGTAATTTTCAACGAACTTAGTATCAGGTCGAGCAGTTTGATCTGTGAAAATATGGACTGGGAGTTAAGGCTTTATCGAACTGTGCGAGAGGCATAATGACACTTTGCACTATTCAAATTTAGGCCTGTGACAGTCTTGATATTCGATTAAAATAATTAAGTTTCTGATTTTACGTGTGTTATCATCTGCAAACTAAATACATCGACACTCTTTTTCATGCAGCAGACATAACATGTTTTGCTCCTTCTATACATTCTTGGGAAATATCATCTCATCTTACATGTTCGGCCAAGCCTTTTCGAAGGTTGCTAATTTTATTAACTTCGTTGTTTAAAAATCAAATTCCGCAAATAGGAAACATTTCTAGTCAGTATCTATGGACATCGCCCTATATACATTTGCAACTCGGATAAATTACAACACATATAAGGGAAGGTCATTCTGAAGGTGATTTAAGTGCGAAATTTCAGGGCTAGTTCGCTAAGCAAGGTCACTATGCGAGAGAATGATGTCGAATTGATCACTGTTCTCGTCATTATCTTTTGGTACATCAAATTATTGCATTCACGAAAATGACTTCCAAGTTAAAAGTCAATATGAAAGGTACCTAAGTATTAGAATCAAACTGAAAAGCTCCGCTAGGAAATCAAGGCTCTAGTTTGGGAGGACGAGGTCAAATAGATCGCTTTTTTTTGGTCAGTATCTGCTACTATATGACCTAATCCCATTCGTGAAATTGTAGAACCAGTAAATTCTAGCAGAATTGGGCTCTGACTTGAGAGAATGATGTCAATGCAATATGTTTCTGCCCAATGTCTGCTTATACACATAATTATTGAATTCACGTGAGTGATTAAATAGGATAAAGCTAAACTAAAGGGATTCTGAGTGACAAAGAGGACGCGAACATCAATACTAGCGGAGCAAGGCCAGTAGAATACAAAGAGTATTTGGAGGTCGATTGCCCCCAAAAATTTGCATATGACCTCTGTGACGTCACGCGCCAGCCAATCAGAAGCGAGTATTGTGTCACATGGGGTCATGTGTGGTGGTGGATGGGTGGGTGGTGGGTTTAAGATGGCGGCTGTGGTGGATGGGTGGGTGGTGGGTTTAAGATGGCGGCTGTGGTGGATGGGTGGGTGGTGGGTTTAAGATGGCGGCTGTGGTGGATGGGTGGGTGGTGGGTTTAAGATGGTGGCTGTGGTGGATGGGTGGGTGGTGGGTTTAAGATGGCGGCTGTGGTGGATGGGTGGGTGGTGGGTTTAAGATGGCGGCTGTGGTGGATGGGTGGGTGGTGGGTTTAAGATGGCGGCTGTGGTGGATGGGTGGGTGGTGGGTTTAAGATGGCGGCTGTGGTGGATGGGTGGGTGGTGGGTTTAAGATGGCGGCCTGGATGTATTCATCCGCGGTGATGCGGTCTGGCCGCGGTTTTGGCGGTGATTCGGTCTCGGGAAAAGCTTCCGCGGAGAAAAAGTAGTCCCTAGATAAAATGGTCGGATGGGGTCGAGTGAGGTATCAAAGTGAAGCTTATGTGAAGGGGCATCTAATGGGCTGGGTGTGGGGTTGAAATATCGGCCTTCTGCGCATGCGCGGTGGCCGAAGGGTATGAAAATAGCCGTGTTGGAGCTAGGGAAGCCACTAAGGGTCCGAGGGGGTCGAGTGAGGTATCAAAGTGAAGCATTCGTGAAGGGGCATCTGATGGGCTGGGTGTGGGATTGAAATATCGGCATTCTGTGCATGCGCGGTGGCCCAAGGATATGGAAATAGCCGTGTTGGAGCTAGGGGAGCCACTATTGGTCCAGTGGGGTCGAGTGAGGTATCAATGTGAAGCCTAGGTGAGGGGGCATCTGATGGGCTGGGTGTGGGGTTGAACTAGCGTCATTCTGCGCATGCGCGGTGGACCAAGGGTATGGAAATAGACGTTTTGGCATCTAGGGGAGCCACTATTGGTCCAGTGGGGTCATACATGTATGAGGTATCAATGTGAAGCATTCGTGAAGGGGCATCTCACTGGACTAGTGGGTTGAAATAGCGTCATTCTGCGCATGCGCGGTGGACCAAGGGTATGGAAATAGACGTTTTGGCATCTAGGGGAGCCACTATTGGTCCAGTGGGGTACGGTTGGGCTGGGGGTGGGGTTGAACTATACCGTTTAGGTGTATTGAGCTGCTCTATCTAATTTTTATCTATTTTTACATCTTTTCCAGCTGTCAACTGTTATGGTTAGGCCACAATGTTGCCATTTTCCCCCCTACATTTAGCGTTCATAAAACATTCAAGCTAGTCTGGTGATAATAAAATTTAAAGATCACATGTCCAACACATACTCACATAATGAAAGCAAGAATCGAACTTGCGACCCCTCGAGATGAAGGATACCCGTCCAGGTTTCATTTTTTTGAGGTGTACTGAAATGCTCTCTCTAATTTATGCCACGGTATCTATTTTTACATCTAGGTTGAAGATTTATATCGACACTGCTACACACTTTTCGAGATGTGTTTTCACTTTCGATGAAAGCACAAAACAGTCTAAAATGAGTCTAAAAAAATTCACCTACGCTAATATTTTCTAGTGTTTTGTAGAATATAGATTCGCGTTCATTTCTATTTCGTCAAGAAAAAATGTTTTGTAGAATATAGATTCGCGTTCATTTCTATTTCGTCAAGAAAAAATTTTCATCTCGAAAATTGGCAGATTGAAATGTCTCTCTCTCTCTCATTTTATGCCACGGTATCTATTTTTACAGCTGTCAACTGTTATGGTTTGGTCACAATGTTGCCATTTTCTCCCCTATATTTAGCGTCCACAAAAAGAAGAGTATATTACAGCAATTATGTTCAAGAAAACACCCCGCTAGAAAATTGTCTTCAAATTGTCTGTTGTTGTGGGAGTATAAAAAAATCCTGGTCAACAGGGGCGCGTATATTATCAGTGTATGTGTTTATAATTGCTGAAATCAGTGTTTTTGTTTATGTTGGGAGTTACTTCCCCTTGATCACTGTACGTTTACTTTGATCGTAATAAAATTCGTATCGTATCGTATCGTATATTTCGTGCGACGCTATGTTGCCAATGCATTGAAATTTGAATAGGTTGTCTGCATGGGTTTCAACGCAAGTATAGTACTAAAGTCTAGCTTACCTGATAAAAGAGTTTAGTCCAGATGTATACCTATATTCCATACTCCCGGGCGTTTGATGCATATCTGGGGGCTGTTTTTTTCCTAGGTGGGTATAACACACCATGAAGCCTTCATCACGATGCATTCGTATCCTAAAAAAATATGGGTATCACCACGAATCTCATTCCATATATATTTTTTCGAAATTCACAGATATTTCCATCGGTAAATCCGGTGTTCAGTATACCACATGGATGAAATGAACGCACTAAACTATGAAGCTAATGATTTTGGTCAGCGGCACACACATGCTCCCTGGTTTGGTGTCGACATCCCAGCGGTTTTCTGTTTCTTGGCTTGTCACGGATTTTTTCGAAATTCACAGATATTTCCATCGGTATAAATCCGGTCTTCAGTTTACCACATGGATAAAATGAAAACACTAAACTATCAAGCTAATGATTTCGGCCAACGGCACACACACATGTTTCCTGGCTCTTCCTGGTGTCATGGTGTCGACACCCCAGCGGTTTTCTGTTTCTGGGGTGTGACGGTAGATGAATTTCTCCCCCCCATACACCCACGTGGGGTAGGTGTAGCAAAACAGATGGTATTCAGCCAATGAACTATAAGAAAAAGATATGTGTGTGCATATTAATAAACCACGTTGGCTGTATAGGTCGTAGAAAATGAGCGCCTAAATAATGAACACATTTCATTACACTGTTGCGAATTGTTGCGAGTGCACGGGTGACTCAGTGCGTTTTCATATCCAGCTTTCACAGAATAGAATATCGGCTTATAAATTTGGGGTGGTGTGGGTAATTCGACAGTCTTCAAGGCCCTCCTTGAAAGTCTGAAAGATTTCGTATTTCTCAGTTTGATGAAAACATTATTTTTCGGCTACAAATAAATAATGCGTGAATTCTGATAGAACGTGAAACAATGTTTTATTCAGGTGAACAATTACTATATATTACGTATACAAGGTAATTTCAATAATACAAACAAGTCAATTCAATTCTTTTTATTGCTCGACTCAATTTACCTGGATACTTAGCAATGAGAGTCCACTGATTTGTTTAGCTGTAGCTGAGTTCCTACATAAAGTGTCTATCTTTCGAAGTGACACCAGCAGTAAGCAAAACAAAATATAAACCAGTAGTTAAAAGACCGTGTATGGTACTTGTATATTACATGATATATTGTTTAGTGGTATGTATCTCGGGTATGGGGAGGGAGTCAGCAAAATGAGGGGTGGGCTGTTTTGATAGGTAATGTTGGAATTTTTGTAATGTTTTGATTGTTGACTCCTTGCGGGCGCTTTGATTAGCATAAATAAAGTTCTATTCTATTCTATTCTCTCACATATAGAGTATGGCAAATGCCATAATAATAACAAAATAATATAAAAGACAATGGATACAGAGATAAAGCCTGTTACTGTGGCAATATCAATTTGTAAAGAAAGAAGATAGAACTAAGTAGACTCAGCTAGGTTGGGCATTTATCTGGTCGTTCCTATATATATTATGTATGTACATCGCTATTTCACCATGTTCTGATTTCTGAGTATCTATCAGTGCATGGGTGAATACTTTCATCCGATGGGGGTGGTGGTCAGTTTAACCACGAAGAACGTAACATTGGTCAATATCTCCATTATCCACTTGGTGTTACAATTCAAGAACACTCTTGTCCAATTAGAGGCCACCATTTGCATCTGTCATATTCGTTCCTGTCCGTTAGATGTATTCTTGTCCAATCAGAAGTCTCCATTCCAGAAAGTTCCATCTTCGGCCATGTTCGCTTTGAACCGTTTATTCTAATCATCGTCGGGCAGCCCAGGAAACCGTTGAGGCAACATATCCTCAGATACATGTTTGTGCATTCTGAGTATCTATCAGTGCATGGGTGAATACATTCACCCGATGGGAATATTCCGTAGTTTGGTCACGAAGAACGTAACATTGGTGACCCTCTCCACTGTCCACTCGGTGTTGGGGCGTTGTTGTTGGGCCCATTTCAAGGGATCCACGGTGTCCAGTTTCTCCAGCATCGTCTTTAGCGACACTCGGTTAATGATGGTAAACGGTTGGTCAAATACCCCGATGTTACTGCTCGGGTAAAAGTATCGGACTTGGTCTGTCTCCTTATGCCGCAGCACATAACCAAACGCCAGATTTAATTTGAAGGACAGTAGCTTGGTCATTGAAGATGGCTTCCATGTAGCTGCGTAGACGGGCGAGGTCGGTCAGTCGGAAATTGTAGATATCTTGAATAGGGCGATGACGGTAGAAACAGTGCCGTATCATGGACCAGTGGCGCCGATAAATGTCACTCACTGGCTGGGCGTCCTGTAAGAGATCGCTAGGAACATTTATGGGCTCGTCCAGAAAATGTTCGATGTTGTCAGGCGTATGACTCGAAACCGTAACGGAGGGGTCCGGCTGGATATCCAGGCCCTCCTGGACCGTGGGTATAGGCAGGCTCTTCGTCATCGCATCACCAGTGGCGTTCGTCTCTCCGGGTTCATCTTCACTGGGTCTGACCTTCCGCGGCTCCTCTTTAGTGGAAAGTTGTCGCCCAAACCGTAGAGACGGGGCATGCATCAAACGTTGGTGCTGTCTAAACCGACTGGGTCGTTTGAAGAGTCGACCACAATCATTACATAGTACCGTCGCACCCGCGTGGAGTACCCTCTCATGACGCAGTAAATGATCCTTCCGATTGAATGACCGTGCGCAGATTATACAAGTATACCGGGCATCGTTGTGGATGGAGGCCTCGTGGCGTCGTAACTTATCTAGACGAGTAAACATCTTCTGGCAAGTTGTGCAAGTGAACATCTTGGTGGTTGACAGATTGTCTGATGAAACGGCCAGGCCGCCTCCCTTTTATAGCACGCTAGCTGGTGATCTATTTTTAGCACACTCAGTTCAACTATCCCCAAGTCGAGGGCCGAGCCGTGACATCTTCGGTAACCTCCGTGTCTCTTCGGTCACCTCCGTAACGTCAACGACCAACATGTAGACATATAGAGTATGTACGGCATGTTATGGTATTCATCAGTGCATGAGTGACGCATTCAGCCGATGGGGTGGTCGGTCAGCTTGGTAACGAAAAACGTAACATTGGTCACACTCTCCACTGTCCACTTGGTGTTGGGGCGTTGTTGTTGGGCCCATTCCAAGGGATCCACGGTGTCCAGTTTCTCCAGCATCGTCTCTAGCGACGCCCGGTTAATGATGGTAAACGGTTGGTCAAATACCCGGATGTTACTGCTCGGGTAAAAATATCGGGCTTGGTCTGTGTCCTTATGCTGCAGCACATAACCAAACGCCAGATTTAATTTGAAGGACGTAGCTTGGTCATTGAAGATGGCTTCCACGTAGTTGCGTAGACGGGTGAGGTCAGTCAGTCGGAAATTGTAGATATCTTGAATAGGGCGATGACGGTAGAAACAGTGCCGGATCATGGGCCAATGGCGCCGATAAATGTCACTCACTGGATGGTCTTCGTGTGACAGATCGCTGGGAACATTTATGGGTTCGCCCACGAAGTGTACTTTACCCTCCACGTCGTACAAAATCTGGCCCAAGGTCTTGTCGTCGGAATTTGACTGTTGAATTAGGGCGACATCATCATCGGCCCTCGTGCGATGGGTGGGAGTTCCCCTGTTTCGATATTGATGCCTACGGGCTCTTCTATCTGCAAACGTGGCTGCGGAACAGGGTGTCGTGTGCGTTGGTGTCGCAGCAACTGACTGGTCAGTTTGAAAAGCCGACCACATTCTTCGCATGGACGCTTGGGTACTTCATGGCGTGCACGTGTGTGGCGCTGTAAATGATCCGGGCGCTGAAACGACAGTGTACATATCGTACAGCTATACCGGGCGGTTCCTTCGTGCTTGGTAGCCTCATGGCGGCGCAAGTCGTGCAGACGAGTGAATGATTTCGAGCACGTAGTACAAGTGAACATCTTGGTGGTTGACAGAGTGTCTGATGAAACGGTCAGGCCGCTTCCCTTTTATAGCACGCTAGCTGAGGTCGGAAGTGACATTTGCATATGACCTCTGTGAGGTCACTTCCGCTTCCGTTCACGTGACCGGAAGTGACCTTTGGCCCCGGCGCGCGCGGTGTAAAGGTTTCCACCGCG
>JAVTVY010055949.1:0-31566 GCA_036873755.1 Hanleya hanleyi | reverse complement strand
GATAACTGTAGTCATGATTGTGTCCAACTAATTGTCAGGACTATGTAATAATGTACATGTTTAATATACTGTTTATACATGCAGTTTCTGTAAATCCCCTAGTAATTCAATCATCCTACAAAAATTCAATCACCCCATGTTTTGAGGACAAAATTCGAACAGTTGCCCTGATGAATTTGATCACCCTCTAAATCAACAAAGAAATAACAATATTTTCATGATCTTAGATCAACTTTCTCAACTTCTTGTTCTAAGAAATTTGACAGCCAATCTTGCTACATGTATATTTTGATATCAATATCTAACTTCCTATAGATCTGCTAAACTATACAAACATGGTTGGAGTGGGGGGGGGGGGTTAATGTCACACTCAAGCTTATTTCACTCATATGGTGACAGCCAGTTTAGTTGGTGAACACATGGTGAAGGAAGCCGGAGTACCCGGAAAAAAACATCGCCCGTCGGTAAGTAACTGGCAAACTTTCACACATGCACTAGTCTACAAACATGGTTGGCATTGCCTCTTATTACCTGTAACTTTTCCCACTTCCAGTCTGCCCATAAGCGAACAAGCAGGTGTTATAGCCTTCAAAAGCCTTCCCGAGCAGGGGCTGAGCCAGACAACCATAGACATGATCCTGATTGGCAAAGTCCCCGTGTTCGTCATCAAATGACCAAAAGGAGAAATCATAGTAGAAGCGATGACAGTGTCCGGTGTCTGACGTCACTGTGGTCTGGTTACCATTCATCCCGACTACACATCGCACATTGGGGTCTGACAGTTCTCTGCAATGAACCGGATAAATAAGTTGAACACAAGAAAAATATCATTCATAGATGTAGGGTTCAGTGAAAGCTATGAATATCGACTCCTGGGTAAACTGACCAACCTCTAAATACCAGCATTATCCATGGTTCCAATACCTAAATTTAAAGTATTTTAACCTTGATAAACCAGAACCCTGGCGAAAGTGACAATATTTATAAGCTGGTCTCAAGCGTAGCCGGTGATAAATTTCCCTGTACTTTAACAAGAGCACATAATAAACATACTAAAAAGCCACTTCCTAAATTCTGCATATATTCAACTGTAACTTTTTAGGACATTTTCGCAATTGGGTTTTGGTCAACATGCTGCTCAGGAAAAAAAAAATCATTACATTAACTATTGGTGGAAGCTGGTGTGAGTGATTGAAATAACATGATAAATAGAGACATTCCAATAAGACAATTAGTATAAAATTATACGTATTGGTATCAGTTAAGCATGTTGAGCATGTAACTTAGGAACTACATGTACCATATGCATATATGTATTGCCTGTAATCATTTGTTGTCAACAAGGTTAAATTATTAACAAATTTGTTTCAAAATTAACGTGACAAATATAATCATGATAACCGAGGGTAAATTTCTGAAAGCAAAACTAGCACAAATATACCTTTGGCTGAAGGGACGAACTCTGACAGCGACCATGACACTACAGCTGTCTTCACGGTCCCCGATCTCATCCACCTCCATCAGGGATTCGTTGGAGGAGCCCGTCCCAGGTCTCGGCGTCTCAAACTGAACGTGCGAGTAAAATTCAGGGGTACTGGGCATTTTATCCAGAGTGTGTCTGCGTACTGGTGTGATAGTACTGGCCACTGACAGAAGATTGATCCTTGGTGAAGCACCCACAGTTGGATTGGTGGGAACACTGACAGATGTATTGTCCCGCGGAGTCCCCGCATGCCCGGGCTGCCCATCTGGGTATGATTGGGCAGATCGCTTGGCTAGCACAGGGATTTTTGTGGGGCTGTCCCCCATAGGGTTGAGATTCATTAAGTTGCTACTCTTGCCATTAGGCAGGGCGTTGGGTAGCATATCAGCTTTCACAACACTTGAAAGGGTCTTTGATCTGGGTAAATTTCTAGCTTTCTTGCTGTTTTCAGTAACAATGTCTGAAGTATCTTTACTCTGATTTTTCCTAATGACCAGGGATGCTGGTTTAGGTGTAATGTTTTGTGACTCAGAATTATTTTCAGTCTGTGGAGGAGTATTTTCTGTCTGACTTTCATTATCGTCCTCGTGGTCATTTTCCATACTGTTTTCGTCATCACCCGGTTGATAACTGGACAAATCTGGCTCAGTCACCATAGACACAGATGTTGTGGGACTGCAGTCTATATTCATAGATGTCAATCCATTCTCTTGTGATATGCTTACCTCCACCGACTGGGAATGCGATGTGTTTGAATCGTTCCCAATATTAGATGGACTGAGAGGATCCAATCTGATACATCCATAACTTTGTGTTCCCCCAATCGACGTCTCAATAATTTCAGCATTAAAAGTGACAGATTTCGCACGAGGAGATGCCCGTGCCAAATTCTCTCTCTCAGTGATGAACCCATCTGGGACAGATGGCAACAAGCGCTTACCGGCCTTTGTTTTCATTGGAGATGCCTTTCCAGACATGACTTTTTTTCTGTCGGAAAATTGAGGCCGGCTTGAATATTCAATTAATTTACCTGAAAAATGACAGGTATCCCTTGTTATATCAATTTCGTCTAACTTAACTTGGTTTCTCTAATAGAGTAAAGTTAAAAAGTTACACCTTTTCACCACGCCAAGGCTACGGAAAAGTCGGACAGCTCAGACTGACTGCTGTGCTGTTGTTGTTGTAATGTTCGGCAGGTGTCAACACCGCGGGCCGATTTGGGGTCATTTAGGTCGATTCCAAAACGCAATGCATGTCAAACCTGTCATTTCGATGTAAACAATCCACTCACAAACACTCGGCCTTATTTTAGGCGCATTTTCGAGAAATTCATTGACAACACAAAATTTGAAATGGCCTCTGTCCCACTTCGACCATTTGTAAATGAATCGTCTCGACCAATCGCCTGTCGCCCAAGGACGGACAACTCTCCAGCATTAGCTACTCCCAATAGCGGCGCCCAGGTTATCTCCCCTGAAATGACAAAACACGAGGATCCGTGGTACGGTAGCTCAAACAACATATTTATTGAATTCTAAAACTCGACTATGTGAAACTAGAAGAGATTAATCAGGCGACTTATTTCCGCTTTTTCCAAGCAATAGCACTTTCCGAGAAACGTCACTTCATTTTAATTTGAGGATTGTTATCGATAAAGGGCCGGTTTCATTTCCAATCGTCTAAAATCCTTTACATTCTTCTTAGTTTCTTAATTTGTTGGATGCTTAAAGTTATACGGTGCTCTTCCCAGATTTCATGGATAGGCTAACAATTGAGGAAGGGAAACGTACAACAGTATTATATCGAGATACCTGTACCATATCGGATATACCGACCGATGCTTGTTTGTCATGTTTAATAATTTTAAGCACTGGATTGTGACCAGGTTTCCAAAAGTATATAAAATTAAAATTGACTGCATCGGCCATCGTTGAAATTTGGATCAAAACAGTATAGGTATCGGTACCGGTGAACATCCGGTATATACATCTAATATTTCAATTGTTACCTATATACATGTACATGTTCATACATTACCGGCCCGGCCCTACCGGCCTATTAGATTCACCAATAAGTCCTCTACATGGACGTGGTATTAGGTCTACTGCTGGGAATACGAGTCCACCCATAGACTTGCCTTTAATAGCACGGGGATTGGTGAGTTCGTTAATCTTTTAATCGGTTAAATCCGATTAATGGTTGCTAAAGATGATTGATATTAACTTCCTCAAAGGCATGTGTGTGACTTACTTGACCATATTATGTTCCAAGGAAGTTCCTTATATCTACATGTAACATGCATAAACCGGGTACGCTCCTGTTACATACAGCTTGTCCCAATACGTCCCCTGCTCTCCTTGTTCCCCAAGGGGATGGACGTAGAAAGACAAGCTGGCATATGAGCGTATAGCATGCGTGGAAAAAGGGAACTGAAATATTCGAGCAGACTATAAGGTATGGCAGATACCTTCTCCGAACGTTCACCTCATACGAGCTCAAATATGAGAAACGGATGTTATCCGATAAAAGTCGTTAAATTCACACTCCGATTCATACCGCTAATCTCCAACTTAAGCGGGGAGTACCGTGTGGCATATGGAGTCACACCATGGGGATTTTTTTAAACCTTTAGAAGCAGGCTGAATGTCCTATTATTAGTGTTCTGGCGCCTTAAAATAGGGTAAAAGTAAACAAAAAATTGATATCGAGCAAAACATAACCATTTATTCGTACATGTATTACCAGTCGCTCCAAAGTGAAATAGTTTTTACCAAAATTTGGGCTTGTCAGATTCTTCGGTTGGATGGCACAGAATGTTAGGTGGGAATAGATGATACTTGCGGCACCCCCGAAATTGTTTTCGTATTCACTTCTAGACAAAATGCAACTTTGTAAATGCCTAGGAGATTAACCCCAAGAATATTCCCCATCTCAAGCCCAATTCCCCACCACAAACCCCTCCCGGACATAGAGCTAAAAAAGCGGAATTTATCCGTCATATAGCTGCTATTTGTAAAAAAAAAAGTATGGTGACCCCCCATTTTTATTTCATATTTCACAAGGAGTGTATTAATTCCACATCATATGCTAATTTAAAGAAACTTTGACTTTTGAAAGTCGAGAAAATGTGTTTTAAACTTGAAAATGGTACTATTTCCCTATTAATTCAGTGTTATAGTTATTCGCTGGACACTTCCACGTATCACGCAATATTTTGCGAATAATCATGGTCACCCCCACCTTTTCCTCCTAAAAATGTTCAATCATTCACTGATGAATCATTGCTAAACTTTTAAGCAAATTTTCACTTTGAAAGTTTGAGGTAATCTGCTGCTTTAATTATCCTTCCGTTGAGCTGTTACGAACATTCTTGTTGGATGACGACTACCTATTCAACGTGGGATCTGATGCCTTGTATCTATATATCACAAGCTTACCACACAAGAACATACGATAACCAACTATCGTATGAAGGTCATCATAACAGTACACAACATACATCCTCTGCATACATGTACACTCTCCAATGACGCCATAGGGTCCATCGTATGTATACTTTTATTATACTATTTTATTATACTAGTTTTTCACCCCTCAGCCTATTAGGCTGTGGGGTCTTGTCGTCGGCAAGTACGTCCGGTCGGTCGTCCGGTCGTACGGTCGTCCGGTCGTCAGTCGTCAACAATTCTTGTGACCGGTCTAGAAGCCAAACCGTTGCTTCTAGAGACTTCAAATTTGGTATACAGGATTGTTGGGTGGTCAACCACAAGCCTATCGAATTTGGGTAATTTGTGATAAATTTTGCGGTTTCCATGGCAACGTCACAGAAAATTCGTCAACAATTCTTGTGACCGGTCTAGAAGACAAACCATTGCTTCTAGAGACTTCAAATTTGGTATGCAGGATTGTTGGGTGGTCAACCACAAGTCTATTGAAAATTTGGCCGCCATCTTTAATTTATGCGAAACCGTCACAGCTTCCTCGTTACCAAGATATCTTTAGAACGACTTACCCTAGGCACACCAAACTTGCCGTGCACATCCATATGCTCGTGACCCAGAACCCTATTGAATCTAGACCCGATTGGGTGGAAACCTTGGCGGCCATATTTAATTTATGCGAAACTATGAATCTTGTGTATCTCGGAAACCCTTTCGCTGTTCATTGTGAAACTTGGTATAGATTATCGATACAACTTGTCGTGCACATCCATATGCTCGTGACCCAGAACCCTATTGAATCTGGACCCGATTGGGTGGAAACTTTGGCGACCATCTTTAATTTATGCGAAATCATGAATCTTGTGTATCTCGGAAACCATTTCGCTGTTCAGTGTGAAACTTGGTATAGATTATCGATACATCAAGAAACTTTAAAGGAATGACCAAACCTTTTCCCCTGATTGGGTGAAAGCCTTGGCGGCCATCTTTAATTTATGCATAATCTTTAATGATGTATTTTTCTGATACCACTGAAGTGTTCTATACGAAACTTGATATACAGCATCGATGTATCAAGAGACTTGCAATGAATAACCACATCAGTTCTTCTGAGAGGCGTGAAAGATGGCTGACCATTTTTAATTTATGCAAAATAATTAATGATCTCTATCTCTGATACCGTTCAAGTGCTCGATGTAAAATTTGGTAAATATCATCGATGCATCAAGAGACTTATGATGAATGACAGAACTGGTTTCTCTGATTGGGCGGAAATCTTGGCAGCCATCTTCAATTTATGCAAATTTTTTAATGATATATATCTCTGATACCATTTAAGTGTTCTATATGAAACTTGGTATACAGCACCGATGTATCAAGAGACTCGAAATGAATAACCACATCAGTTCCTCTGAATGACGAGAAGGATAGGCAGCCATCTTTAATTTATGCAAAATCATTAATGATCTCTATCTCTGATACCATTCAGGTGCTCAACGTAAAATTTGATATACATCATCATTGCATCAAGAGACTTACGATGAATGACAGAACTGGTTTCTCTGATTGGGCGGAAATCTTGGCGACCATTTTAATTTATGCAAAATCATTAATGATCTATATCTGATACCATTTTAGTGCTTCATATGAAACTACAAATCATCGAAACATCAAGAAACTTACAATTAATGACAACCAATTTCTCTGATTAGGTGGAAAACTTTATTGCCATCTTTAATTTATGCAAAATCTATACCTCTGGTACTGTTCAAGTGTTTCATGCAAGACTTTGTATTCATCATCAGTACATCAAGAGACTTAAAATGAATGACTGAACCGTTTTCTCTGATTGGATTGAAACCGTGGCAGCCGTTTTCAATTTATGTAAAATCATTGATGATCTATATATCCTTTGATACTGTTCAAGTGTTCAGTATTCTTGGTATACGTCATAGATACACCAAGAGACAAGTAATGACTGCCGGTTTCTCTGGTTGAACGGAAAACTTCAGTTTGCGGTCATTTCTGATTGCAAGTTTTTTGATAATCTGTATATTTATCACTTGACTGCTTGATGTTCCTGATATTTTCAAGTAGTACATGTATGGTTTAAATTGAATAGATTGTGAATGGCTGGCACCCAGAGCCGAGGGGTTTTAGATGCGCAGCTTTGTATTCCTATCAAAAACTCTATATTACTTGACTCCCACTGAAAATCGGAAGACTTTGATTATTGTTTAGATTATTATTAGGGTTCAAAGCAAGAATGGTTTGAAGCCTTTTGTTTTTGTTCAGAATATTTTTGTTCTTCCGCCATATTTTTCGCATGTGATATGTCAAATTATTTATTATAGTTCTCTAATTTATCCAACATCCCACGCTGAATTTATCACATTTCAATCTTTTACAAGCCACTGTTAAAGCATCTTCTGCATTCAACCAAATCTTTCAGGCTTTTACATATGCATTTTCCGTTCATTGTGTACCAATATACACTGACTAAAACTGTCTGGCTGAGGGGTTGTTGCACCTTTTAGGTGCTGCCTCATGTTTATTATTCTTTATCCAAATGAATTTCCAAGTCATTTTCCAGAGTATCCCAGTCACGCTTTCATTGTGATTGTTCATTAAAACACTGTGGAGATATAAATGCTGATCAATATTTGATCCATTGATAAGCTTGGCATAATGCAGAAGAAAAGTAACTTCGAATAAACTTAGTAAACGCATACTGACAGTCTCAATAATTCGACACCATTTTATTTGTCATCATCAGGATGTGAACAAAACAGAAATCACAGGCTCTTATATATCAAAAAGAGAAAACGACTAACAAGGATGAAATGCACAAAATAACATGGCAATAACCAATCAGAGAGTAGGAAAACATAACTAAAGATAAACATGAGTGGAACATGGGCCTGGCAATACATAATCAAAAAATGACATTGAACCAAACAGGATTAATTGAACGCCAAAAAACTAGCACTTCCTTAAACAACAAAACGTTCCGGTGATCCACGGAATCAATAACTTTGGTGCTGGACAATACAACTGAGGACAGTGGACTTTTTGGAATACCGTGTAACCTATTGGGTAAAACAAGTAGATCTTTGATATGCTGAAAGCACTCACAACTGAACATATGGGAATGAATATCGCTATTGCCCTAGTAGCGAACAGATACTAGAGGGAGTGTTAAAAGAAGGCTATTTTTGAAAGGGGTCGAAGAAGGATCACCGGGCCGCGCAGGTGGCACTGGTCGTCCAGTGCTATTTTCGGCGCTGAGTCAGCGATAGGGCACCGGGTCGAGCAGGTGGATCCCGGGTCTTCCAGAGGTAAATCACGTACCGCGGTCGATAAGAGGACGGACTTTTTTCGTGTAACTTAACAAGTCTTTGATCGGTTCACAGTTAAGGGGATACTATTTTGAGACGTGATAAGAAAAACAGAGTGACATGAACGCGGTGTTCATGACACCAACGATTGAGAATAACGAATACATTCTAATCATCAGACCAGTACAGAGCTATATAAATATGTATTTACATCTACCTCTCGTATTATTTTAAACGAGAAAAGACTTGGATCAATGGTATTCTTCCATACACCGATGGGTTTAATGGGTGGGGGGGGGGATGACCGATCTACAACAACACAAGGTTGAAGTACCATCCGTAGAGTCGAGCAAAATGGGAGGAAGATGTAAATTCCTGTGTAAATATTTACTGAGCGTGGGCTATGTTAACTCTTCACGCTGCACGTTTTGAACGGCATTCCTTTCCTTTCACTGAGACACTCGTTATCGGCACGCAACAGTTATTATATATCAGCGGGTGACGCGGGCATAAAAGCAAACACTGGCATTGGTAGATGGAGAATTTAACAGGGGAAATAAGTTCTTCTTGATAGGTCGTGATATAGCTTAAATGAGTGAGTCGAACACTAGAATATCGGTGTCGTGTAACAGGGTAACACGGTTAGTTGCGACTTCACTATGAAGAATTAAGAGATATGAAAGACGAGAACAAGAAATGTTTCGATATACTCTCCCTAACGGTTAACCCAACCCTAAAAGTAAAATTAAGCCTAGTAAGCATCAGATTCGACATTCAATATACAACAGTCGTCTATAAAAAAAAATCCACGTTCAAAATCGAAATACATATTTCGTAAAACAGTTAGCAACAATTCCAAAAGTGAATAAAATAACATATAATAACCGAACCCCATTCCCTAAGCCAAACATATACGAGTCCATGCTTTAACCAGGGGCCAGGTCTACCCGAGAATTATTAGGGTCAGCTGTTCGCAAACCTTTACTATTGAAATGATACAGGAGATAGGCGGACAGAAGAGTCAGACCGTTTATACTGATTAGTATTCTTGCCCTGACATGGAATCCAAGAATAGGAACAAGTGAAATTCATGTCAATACATGTATACGCACTTACACATGTTAGCGCCCGTAAAGATTGGAATCAAACGGAATTCAGACTGAAAGTATATGTGAACGGTGCATATGCTACAGACATATACGATGTTTTAAAAACAGACTGGTCTATACTATGCTGGTATAGGAACTTGTGTTTTAACACTATATTGAGAGGTAAACCCGACCGGGAGGCTATTACCATGTGACATGGGATATTACTCGTATTTAATTTACTATTCGACGTTGATGTTTGTACGACGTGGCCCGACTGGCAATTATTATCATAACACCTTAAAAAAATCTTCATCTTATGTTGAAGCGTTTACTCCATCAGACGACCTCGATTCTCAGTCATTAACTTCAGATGAGTTATTTACTTGAGATTATCTGTCATCACAGCTCCCAAGCTTAAATCAGTGCTAGGGGCCGTGTGAATACTTCATAGTCTCCACATGAGCAGCTGCAAGAAAAGCGTGGCTGAGATACTAAGGCTCCAATGTATTCTTGGGTCTGAATGTGAGGTGCCGAGAGAAGCTTTCCTGTTGAGTCATATGGTTGCTTTTTAGTCGCCAGACGTCGTCAATTTTCCCCACGTCTTCGCATATCGCTCCAATTCAACGTATTGTCAGCCATCAAATCACAAACATGATTTGACCATTGGCCCTATGCTCGGAGGGTAGATACAGACTGACTTTGTTTGTTTACAAACGACCGTAATATACCATATTGTATACGAAAACGCTTTAGTTAGACCACATGTGTCGTTCATAATGTATCAACATGTGATAGGTACAATTGTCAGAGAAGTTGTACATGTCTTTGTCACGTATGCGAAGGGTCTAATTCGGCACGAGATTAACCGATCTAACAGACGACTCATTGCGAATTCTGCCTTGTATGAGATATTGTCAAGGGCGAAAGTGTAAATGTAGTTTAATACCGATTAACTTGCGCTTAACGTGCAGTAGCCAAAATTATTGCAAAGCTTGGCCACCCTTCCATGATTACACACTGTTGGTGCGCTTATTCGATTTGCAATTCACATCCAAAGAGAGAGGCATATTTATAGATAAAGACGGACGTGAATCGACAAGACGATAACAAAACAAAAATAGGGCCTTCATACACATTATACATTTATTTTATCTTACTTATATCATGTGTTAATAACTACGGTTCATCCTAGAACGGTCATCAATACAGTGAGCCCATCGACTTGATGGGGTATAAGTCCGATCTTGTAAACAATTATATTCTACGCCCTCACTCCCTCCATTCATTCATTCATCCCTCCCTCCATCCATCAATCCGAGCTCCTCCGAACTTCTCCCCATGTTACAACATACCCAAGCTAAGGAGCTTGGGATAAACAATAACAAGTACATGCAAATCAAAGTAACACTGTGCTATACAATGACGTTATTTATATACCCAAGAAGACGAGATACAAGGGCAATTCGTACTTTGATCAAACCAACAACTCGATAATACGATATTGTATTTATTTACTCCTTCAATAAACAAGTATTATCACACGAGGGTAATACATAATACTCCTGACCAATATAAAAAAAGAAACCGTTAGTGTAACAATCGATAGGTTCAATTCAGCTTCTCACACGATACTCGTCATATTTTCAGCAATGTTCAGTGTTCTGCGGTACTTGGAACCACTTTTCTATCTTCATGAATCTCTTCAATAATTGTTTCAAGACCTTGACGCCAGCACTCGCTCTTGAATTTCAGAAGATTATATGCGTCCGGCTCTATGGTTGATGACTGGACCATAGCTTCCCATTCTGTAAAGAGTTCCTCTTCATACACCATGTGTGAGGCTTCTTTAAAGTGGTCCAGATACATTCACTGACGGTTCTCAGCATATACTTGTGGAGATCTTTCCCTGACTTATCGCCATCACACCATTCATAATTATCATGCGCTAGCTCATGTATCAAAGGCACAGGAACGTTGGCATAAGCTACAGCTAACAGAACATCTAACTGACTAGAGGCCTGCTGACGTAGTTGTTCATCTATGGTCACCTCAGTAAATCTTTGCTTGATGTCAGGGTCCTGAAGATTATCTACAAAAGCATTGAAAGCTGTTGATCCTCGTCTATGAAGCGATCTAATCAGATAACGCACACGATCAGTCCTCGTCTTTTCAGCCATAATGTCTTCGTGCATCCCCTTCGTCAAGACTTGTTTCTGTCGAAGAATGTGGCAAACTCTGGACGCTTATTTCAAGTCATCGATAAGAATTACGAGGTTTTCACGAATTGTGAGCTTGTTCCATTTTGAAGTCAGTCGAGATGATACTATAGTAGAACACGAAAAACATTCATTTTGGCCATACACAGGACTGGACAACGCTGACGTATGCGGTTTCTGATTGACCGACGTATATGACTATTCTTGTCTCGCTGAGTTGGTAAAACCACAAGTGTAAACAAACTAGACCTGCCTATTGTATCCAGTATGGAGACTATCAGAGAGAATATATCATGGTACGTTGACAGTGTGCTTCAACCCTACACCAAAGCTCTACTTCAACCCTACACCAAAGCTCTACTTCAACCCTACACCAAATCTCTACTTCAACCCTACACCAAAGTTCTACTTCAACCCTACACCAAAGCTCTACTTCAACCCTATACCAAAGCTCTACTTCAACCCTACACCATAGCTCTACTTCAACCCTACATCAAAGCTCTACTTCAACCCTACGCCATAGCTCTACTTCAACCCTACACCAAAGCTCTACTTCAACCCTATACCAAAGCTCTACTTCAACCCTACACCATAGCTCTACTTCAACCCTACACCATAGCTCTACTTCAACCCTACATCAAAGCTCTACTTCTCTTAAAGAATGGCCTATGTACATTTACCGCATGAGATTCTGATAGTGATCTTGCTCTACTTATGTTCACTGTCCGAGGTGAAACTTCATCACAATTACCGGATGACAGCGAAGAGCACCTTTCAGCCACACACCTCAAAGTTAACACGAGGCGGTATCAACAAGGAAGCCTCGACAACGGAACTCAACAAAAGAAGTCATAGAATTACTACAAGCTGAATCCGCTGCTAATCGAAATCAGCGAAAACGAAAACTACTAAATATGACAGATAAACAAAGCAATTGTATCCTGTGCGTAAAGCTTGTCCATCTAAATGCAATTGTTACAAGGACGCTGCTATTGGACACAGAATTATTGTGGACTGTTTGAGCCTCGACCACAGCACCATTTCAGAAGACGTTTCGCAGCAGAAAGTAGAACTGCTCCCAATTAATAACAACACCCGGAAAATATCCACTGGCGCCTTTCCGAATTTGAGGTTTCTTGAAACACTCGATCTTCCTGCAAACATGATTGGTTTGACGGAGGAGAGTGTTTTCACTGGGTTGACTAAACTAACGATACTCTATCTGAACAAGAACACGCTGAATATATCCATTTACATCCAGGACACCACAGACACCCTCAACAGATCGAAAGACATCAACCACCTGCCAGAATATATATCATATAGAGAGTGTGCAGCTTGTTCTGTTGGTCCAAAAATCTTTTGACCCGCTTTTTACCTCGATGGTTTTTTATGTAATTGGTGGGCTAAGGAACAAAACAGCAATGTCATCCGGTTTCTCCATCGTGGCTGAATACTTTAGTAAAAAATTCCCATTTTTTCTCGAAGTACTCGGATTTCGAATTATATTTATAAATAGTTTTCTCCAAATTTAGATTATATTTGAGTATATTTTTTGTACCATCGAGGTTGGGGGTAGAAAATGTTCACATCTTAAGTCTCTCACGTTACACATCTGATCAATTCCGTGGTATATATATGTATGGGTAGGTGATTGCTAGTAGGTCCGTCCCGTATGTATAAAAAAGGAAGACTTCTCTTCGTATTTCCATTAAATCAACAGAATTTTCAAAGAATTAAGTATCTCTTTTTTTGTGGTTCTCTCTACATATTCTTGCATTCTAAAACTTGTTTTAAATGAATCGCAGAAAAAACCGCTGGAAACCTACTTGATTACACGGAAATCTTCGAGTCAAACCCCGGATAAGGGATAATGAACAGCGAATCGGTAAAAGGGCAATTCGCGGACGATTCAGTAGATTTCGGGGAAATATAACCTCCAAAAAAAGGTGGGCAATAAGCTTCGTGCCATCGCCGGTATATTAATTAATATAGGCAAGGCGCGAAAAATGAATATACTATGCGACTTATGGTAGAAATGTACAAAGAATACATCGAATATTAACAGAAAATCTCATGTTCCTCACGGACCGCCGTATAAAAAGGACTCAGATTTATGCTTCTTCCGTACTCAGCCTGTCACCCCAGAACTGACTGTAACAGTTATCTCATGATCCAGCTTGGATACTCATTGAACTGCATCAAACACTTGGATAGGAATTTGTTGAATAGGAAACCGGTTTGAAGTCAAACACGTGCGCACAATTATTGAAATTCAACCGTATAAAATATCGAGACAAAATTCAGATCTACACTTACAACCCTAAATTACAACACATATAAGGGAAGTGGGAAGAGGTGCCGACACACTGACAGAGCCACATGACTTCACAGTATAGTCTTCTGGTTAACCTATTCTAAAGCACATACCAAGAATCTAACGACCAACAGCCCCTAGCACCAACATATACGACCCAGCTCTTAAAGAATGGCCTTTGTATATTTACAATATCGGATGCTGATATTGATCGTGCTCTAATTATTTTCACTGTCCGAGGTGAAACTTCATCCCAACCACCGAATGACAGTGAGGTCCACCTCTCAGTCACACACTTCTACAGTAATAGAGCCTAAAACTGAACACGAGACGGTATCAACATGAAAGCCTCGAAAATGGAACTCAGCAAAAGAAACTGCGGGAAAACCGCATGCTGTATCCGCCGCTAATCGAAGTAAGCTATCAACGAAAACTACTAAGTATGACAGATCAAGAAAGCAATTGCATCCTGTATACAAAGCCTGCCCATCTAAATTTAATTGTTACAAGGACCCTGCTATTGGACACAGCTTTATTGTGGACTGTTCGAGCCTCGGCCTCAACACCATTCCAGAAGGTGTTCCGCAGCAGGCAACACAACTGCTTCTGATTAATAACAACATCCGGAAAATATCCGTCTGCGCCTTTCCGAATCTGCAACTGACATACCTGAAACGTTTGAGTACCCGGATGTTGTCATTGGAAAGCCTTCAACTTGAGAACTTCTTTACCATAAAAGTGGAACTATTAAATGTGGGGGAGGGGTGGGAGAGCTCGTATGAGCATCAGGATACAACTATACCAAATTCATACTGTCAATGGGTTCACATAGGACACATGTTCACGCGAAGGAATGCTTCACTCAATTCAGAAACGTTCCTATTTTAAGGTTTTACTTACAAATAAAGTGTATCAAAAATCTCTTGCCACTGAAGACGGAAAACTATTATTTTATTCAATTCTGTGTCTTATTCGCGAGCATCTGAGCGCTGCCATATTTGCCACAGTCATTCCTATGCGAAAACGAAACGTCCAAAACTGACGATGCTGTATTAAGGATTAGAACGTCATTTGCAGATTGGCCCAATACGACTTCCACGCTCAATCCGCTGTTCAAGTATTCAATCTTAATAATATGCGCATATAAATATCGATATTCCATCTGTTTTCCTGCTCTTTTTATTTTGACGACATCGGAGGCCTTAAACTTTTACGTAATTTAGAATTCTACATGACCTAGACATCCAAAGTGACCAGCACCAAATTACGTCAGCCTAGCAAGAACAATAGCGGCGACCAGATTAAGACAAGGAAATAAGACAAAGGAATGAATAAAATAATACTTTTCATTGTTCACTGGCAAGATTTGTTTGGCACACTTTATTTATAGGTACACACATTCACGATAGAAGCGTACTTGAATTGAGTGAAGCATTCCTTTAAAGACTTTCAATACTCCTGTTCACACCAGGCTAGATAAATTGTATCTGGATCATAACGCGATCGATCAGATTCAAGCAAACAGTGTCCGCAGGTTGCCCAAATCGTTAAAAGTATGATCAGTTTCGTGGAATAATATTCAGTCTCATTCATCTCAACTGCTGCATATCGTCACTCTTAAAAACCTGGTCACCTTGGATGTCGGTCACCAGGAGGTAATGAAATTCCCAACAACCAACATCCGCGCCGCTTGGAACATGGAAGTCCTTCGATTATAGGAAATGGTCGACAATCTACCCAAAATAACTACGCCGGATCAAACCATGCATCTGTACTACAAGATAGTAATACCCCTATCACAAATGTTCTAAAAGATGAAACAAAGCCATATCTAACAAAAGAAATCACCCACCAACCGACGTAGGCATGTTTAATCATTTCAAGTATATTGTGCCGAAGACTTTAAGAACTGTTTATTTTTGTAATACCTACAAGCTGAAGTATGCCATACCGCAAATTACTTTCAATGCGAGTGTGGATATGGTGAATATCTCGAACAATCTCTTGTTCCGCTCGGTAGGTCCAGTTGAGAGCGTCCGGAGCTTGGTTCATCGGGACATGTCGGGAAACTATTGTTCGCCTTCTTTTCTCGAATTTCTCCGGATATTTCACTGGACTGGTGCAAACTATTTATTACATGCAACTCACTCGGCCCAACGCTAAACGGCATGAGCTTTCGTAATCTCACAAACTTGAAAGTTCTGGACTTGCGAAGCGAGGGCATACAATTGGAGCGATATGCAAGAGGTGGGAAAAAGTGACGACGTCTGGAGACTAAAAAGCAACCATATGACACAACAGGAAAGCCTTCCTCGGCTACTCACATTCAGACCCGATAATACGGTGGATTCTCGGATGTGGCCTTAGTATCTCAGCCGCGCTTTTATTGCAGCTGTTCAAGTGAAGACTGTAAAGTATTCACACGGCCCCTAGCCCCGGCATAAGCGGAAATAGATACGCTAGGTCGGGAGCTGTGATAACAGATCAGCTCAAACAAATAACTCATCTGATCGTAATGCATGAGCATCGAGGACGTCTGATGGAGTAAAAGCCTCAACATGGGGTAAACCTGGTACATGTAATAATTCCCAGAATAACTGTAACGTCCGACGTCGTACAACACGTTGCTCCGAATTGACTTTCTAGACTTAGGAGCGCGAAATTCCTGAATTCTTCCAACAATTTTATAACCTGCTGGGAAGCCAGCTTCGCCTCTTCTAAAAGTTTGACTCCACTGGATCTCAGCTCAAATAGACTCACTGCTCTTTGACACAGCCTTCCCGCTCGATCAAATCCAACGGTCCAGCAATGTTAGCGTTTCATTCAAAGATAACCCATTGTAATGTAACTGTGATACTGAACACTTCGTCCAATAGCTGACAGATACGCTTGTCTTGGTCACGGATTTGAAAACTACGAATTGCTCATTATATGAAGTCACCACGAGGATGTCGGAAAAGAAAATCATCTTTGATCAACCTAAAACGACAGTGTCCATCCCACAGACTTGTGGCAACCTTATTCACTACAGTTGCCCTCATACCCTATGTTATCCTGAGAAGAATTCTTCATCGTTATCATTGGAGATATTGGGGGTATATGTGGCAATGCGATGTGGCGAAAAGACTGGATAAGGGGATATATTGATGGTGTCGACGTAGATATGTTAGCTTACGATGCGTTTATTAGTTATGACTCTGACCGCGGATTTATAACAAAGTTCCCACAACCAAAGCTTGTGAAAAATGCGGCGATGCTGTTGTGCATAGACAAGCGAGATTTCTTGCCAGGTGGTGGACCCCCAGACTCTTGAAGGTATGCCCATATGGTCAGGATCATGAAAGGTTCCTTTTGTATAGTACCACAAACTTGTACCGGTATACCCGCATAAGTAAATTCAATTCAAGATACTCTTAACAAAAACAACATCGAAGAACGTTGGAACTGCTGTGCGAACACGGACGCTGATCGGGCCGTAGATAAACGCATGTGCTCATATCAAGGTCAACGGTAATGAAAAAGTGCAGTTATTGTAATCACCTGCGGGAAGTTTGGAGCTGGGCTTGGATTATTCGGACGGCTAATCTACTTCCTCGTCCTTTGGACTTTGTTCCCCGTACTTTGAGTTGACCAATCAAATGCCAATATCAAATCTCTTTCGGTTTCGCCCATATCCACCACGCGGTTTTAGAAAATTTTGCCTCAAAATTAATAGTGAATAAACGGTGATATCGCTAGAAAATGAGGGCGTACGCTATTGAACATTGAAACTTGATAGAAGTATAGAACGATAGAAGGGTCAACCTGGAGCACAACCAGGTATATTTTATTACCGGGGTACCATTCGCTGCGGCTTTATTTCGTGTGCAGCTCGAATATTACGCGATGTCTCCCAAGAAAACTTCCTTTGGTGAAAAGAAAGAGAAATGATCTCCTGAACAATGTGTTCTTAAATAAAATTTGCCCAAATGAGACATCGTGGTGGTGATTTTGAGAAACTGTTATACCATCCAGTTACGAAGTACGTGGCTGGCCCTATTGGAAGCGGTAAGACTAAGTAGACAAATGCATTATTGAGAGGCGTCGAAAGGTATGTAGAGCCCATCCCACAGAGAATTATCTACTACTATGGCAAATGACAGTCTGTATTCGTGGATATGTTTCTGAGAGTACCCTGTATAGAGTTTGTGAATAGTATGCGCATGAATTAACGAGTTGATGGCCACTTTGATCCCAGTGTGAGAAATCAGATATTATTGACTGATCTTATGATAAAGGTCAAACAGGACAGGGGAAATTTATATTTGTTTACCAAAGGGGGACAACAACTTGTCTGTAGCTTATATGGCACAGAACTTTCATGGCCAGGGCAAAGCTTCAAGCCTGGATTATCATTATTGTGTCCTTTCCAATACAAGAAGTATATTTCATTGCAAGGTCGTTTGAATTTACCCCAGACGAATCGATTACTTTGAGAGAATGTATGAAGACGCCATCTTTACGCCAATCCAACAACGTTTGAAAGTTAAATCTCGAAGAAGGGAGGGAGGGAATTTGGCTTAATGTCACACTCAAGTTTGTTTCACTCATATGGTGACAGTCAGTTTGGTTGGTGGAGGAAGCCGGAGTACCCGGAGAGAACCACCGCCCTTCGGCAAGTAACTGCCAAACTTTCACACATGGACCAGCTGGGCTCGAACCCGTGCCGGTTCAGCGGTGTGAGGCTAACGGTCACCAGCGAAGCGCCTTAGACCACTCGGCCACTGAGGGCCCCCAAATCTCGAAGAAAAACGTACTAATGTATGGTATAACTCGAAAGCCGGTGGAGGCTGAAAAAGCCTCACAAGTAGTACAAGCTGGAGATGGATCATATACGAGGTTCACTCCGCCTTGGTTCGAACGGGATGAACCACAACGGGGACAGGACCATGACGGAATAAATGGAGCTGGACGATGTAAAAGAAACCTTCAGATGATGAGAGCGAGTATGAAGGAAGCATCCATACTAGTGAGGTAGTTCAACCTTCTTATTCTGGGAAGTGTATTAAATATGATGGCTGGAGAGTATTAGGTACATGGTGTGTCAGTAACCCAGTGCAGAAATATATGGAGTCGGTAAAGTTTATATTGAACGAGAGTAGTAATGTAAAGGCTTTTCGAGCCTCATTTTCCAGGGAGGTAACTCTTGGTTCCTTTTTTCCGCCAGGGGGGCGTTCTTGTAGGTATGACGTCACTTCCGGTCTGGGTGAATGGAGCGTGACCTGGGAACATGATAGGATATGTACTGACCTGTCTATGGTTTTTCCACAATGTCCTTCACCTCCGTGTCTTTTCGGTCACCTCCGTTGTGGGGTTTTTCCACAATGTCGTTCATCTTCGTGTCTCTTGGGTGATCTCCGTGTTTCTTCGGCCAGGTCCGAGTCTCTTCGGTCACCTCCCGAAGATACAAGTGGGGTTTTTCCCACAATGTCGTTCACTTCCGTGTCTCTTCGGTCACTTCCCACGAAAAGACACGGAGGTGGCCGAAGACACACGGAGGTGCTCCAAGATGTCACGGAGGTGCCCGAAGACACACGGAGGTCACCGAAGATGTCACGGAGATCACCGAAGAGACACGGAGGCACCCGAAGATGTTACGGAGGCGCCCGAAGATGTCACGGAGGCGCCCGAAGAGTCACGGAGGTGCCCGAAGAGTCACGGAGGTGACCGAAGAGACACGGAGGTCACCGAAGAGTCACGGAGGTCGCCGAAAACACACGAATGTCACGAAAAAAGGTATAAAAGTGGGAATTTTTAGGGCATTGCTGCATTCATTGGCCTGCTTGACCAACCTGCGTCACCAGCCTACCTGACCAGCCTGAGCCTTACCGCAGCATGAGACGTGGAGAAGATTTTCCAGGGGATCCAGGAGCGCCTCCGGCTGATGCCTTGCCCGAAGACCAGCGTGTGAGTGAGATTTATCGACGTCACTGGAACACCATAAGCCATTGTTTTCACCGTCACCGTCGTCTATTGGACTTGTATAACTTTCGACTGCAGGACCTCACGTATCTTTCTACCTATGCCGAGAACATTTTTACAGACCAGGTCACAGCTTTCAAGTTGAATATTACATTCGGCTACATCTTACGGCACAAAGAGACGGACCAATTGCGGTATTTTTATCCCAGCAATAATACCTATGTGTTTGATCAACCCTTCACGGTGACGGATGCAATTTCTCTGGAGCCACTCATCGAGCAACTCACTACGTTGGACCCGTTGGAATGGGCGCGTCTGCAACGGCCCAACACCAAATGGATTGTGGAAATGGTCACCAACGTCACATTTTTCGTCACCAAAATGAGAGATCATCCTATCGGTGCTCCTGTCATTCTTCCGCCTTGGCTGCTTCATCGAAGAGGACTGTATGAATTAACTACGGGCAAACATGGCCCCTACAAAGACCGGAAATGTCTGTTTCGGTGTTTGGCCGTGCATGTGGACGAGTGTGATCCCCAGGGTTGTGACAAAGTGGCCAATGGCTATTGGAGACAGTATTTACAGGAGCAAGACCTGGATGAGCGGCAGTTCCGGGGAGTCCCCTTTAAGTATTTGGATGTCGTGGAAACTCTGTTCAGCATCAATATCTTTGTATACCGATTACGACGCGAGGATGACATATTTGTGGCTGAATTGGTTCATCGCTCAACAGAACGGTATGCTTCTACGATGAAAGTCAATGTCTTCGACGACGGCGGGGTGAGTCATTTTTCTCTCATCTACGATATGAGCCTGTACGCGCAATCCTAGAGTTGTGCCCAATGCCATCGGGTGTTCCACCCTCTTGGCACTTACATCAGCACGAGAAGATTTGTGACCATACTGTGAAACGCAAATTTCCTGGTGGTGTGTACCATAATACACCTACTATTTTCCAAGAGCTGGCTGATGAGGGTCTAGTCATACCGGAAGAGGACCGTTATTTTCCCTACCGGGCGTGTTACGATTTCGAGGCCCTGTTGGAACCCATGGACATGTTCTCAGCGAAAACGCAGTGGACGCAGCGCCATATTCCCCTCAGTGTGAGCATTTCCACCAACGTACCCGGCTATGACGCTGCGCCCGTCTGTTTCGTGTCGTCGGGGGACTCCCATGAGTTGATTACCCGCATGATGGGTTATTTAGAGGAAGTCAGTGCGGCCAGTACGGAATTGTTGGTGTCCAAGTTCCAGGACGTACTGGACCAACTGGACGACCGGATTCCTATACCCGGTGTATCGTTCAGCGACGATGAAGAGTCAGAGTCGGAGTCGGAGACCCCGGAGCCGGAACACATTCAGTCGCAGGATGTACCTTTACCTAAGCCGTATGCGGAGAAATTGAAAGCCCCTTTCCTACAATAGTAGGCCAGTTACCTGTGCTCGGCTTCAACTCGGGGCGATACGATCTTAACATGGTGAAGGAATTTCTCTACCCTTACTTGGCCCAGGCTAATACCATCAAGTCCGTCATCAAGAAGATCAATAATCATATGGCCCTCACTACCACGTCACTCCATTTCCTGGATGTACGGAACTACTTAGCTCCCAATTATAGCTATGATCAGTGGGTGAAGGCGTATGACTGTGCACAAACCAAAGGGAGGTTCCCTTACACGTATATATCGACGCTCGACCGCTAGGAGGAAACACAGTTGCCACCCCGGGACGCTTTTTTTGACGATTTGAAGCAAGTGGAATGTTCGGAAGACACGTACCGGGAACTACAGCAGGTATGGAACGACCAACATATGCAGACCTTGCGAGATTTCCTGATATGGTATAATAACTTAGATGTGGTTCCTTTCCTCGAAGCGGCCGAGAAAATGGTTCAACTCTTTCGTCGTGAGATGCACGTCGACATATTCAAGGAGTGCTTGAGTTTACCGGGTCTGGCGCTTCGCCATCTCTTTCAAGATTGTCCCACTTACTTCTCGCTGATACATCAAAAAGACGAGGACATGTATGATTGTCTAAAACAGAACATCGTCGGCGGGCCCAGTCTTATTTTTCATCGTTACCACGAGAAGGACGTGACCATTCTCCCCGGTGGGAAACCCTGTGCCAAAATCATCGGATTCGATGCCAATGCCCTGTACCTGTGGTCCCTTGCCCAGCCCATGCCCAGCGGTCATTATACGCGCTGGTTGGCGGAAGGTCAACATTTCACACCGCTTCGCACCCCCTACAAACATCTCGCCGACCAGTGGTTGGACTGGGAAGCCTATCGACGGGGAATTTCTATACGCCATCAGACCAACGCCACAGAGAAGCGGATAGGAGATCGTCGACTCCCCGTCGATGGGTTTGCCCTTGTGGGTAGAACACCGACCGTATTTCAATTTTACGGCTGCTATTGGCACGGTCACGAATGCCATTTCAGCGCTGGACGCTTCAAACAACGACGTGCGAAATCGGCGGAAGAATTACGGGATGAAGTCCAGGAGAATGGAGATTACATCAAAGAGAGGGGATACCATCTCATCGAAATGTGGGAGTGTGAATTTCACACCATGTGCCAGGCCCTCCCACATTTACGCCGTTTCCTTAAAGCGCGCGAGTACCCTCTCAGTTGTCGGCGACTCCTGACTCTGCCACAGATGTTCGACGCCATTCGTTTCGGGGACCTCTACGGCTTTGTGGAATGCGACCTGCATGTTCCCCACACTCTCAAGCCACTCTTCGCCCAGTGCCCACCCATCTTTAAAAACACACTGGTGGGTCGGGATGACATTGGAGACACCATGGGTGCCTATGCTGAGCAACACGAGTGTTTGCCTCCACCTCGACGGATGTTGATTGGCAGTATGTGGGCAGAGAAAATCTTGCTGGGCACTCCGCTACTACAGTGGTACATCAGCCACGACCTGGAAGTCACGCGCGTGTACCAAGTCTTACAGTACGTACCCAACGCCTGTTTTGCGGGGAATGCCGACATCGTGACGTCTGCACGTCGTCAAGGCGATCAAGATCCGAGTAAGGCCATCATCGGTGAATCGTGGAAGCTCACGGACAGTGGCTATTATGGCAAAACGGTCACTAACCAAGATAAGCACATGAACGTGAACATCTGTACCACGCCACAGGCCCGCAAAAAGGGCAATTCTCCCCTGTTTCGGTCCGTGGAGGTCATCGATGACGATACATATGAAATCGCTTTAGCCAAAAAGACTATCCATTACAACATGCCCCTCCAAATTGGATGTATGGTATACCAGGTGGCCAAGCTGAGGATGCTCCAGCTTTTGTATGATTTCATGGGTGCAACTCATGGAGATGGATACAGACTCTGCTTACATGGCCGTGTCTAATGCGGATTGGGAGTCCCTGATCAAACCCGAGTTACGTGCACAGTATGAGGCGGAACGGGACCAGTGGCTACCTCGACGTGACCATTACCCGTACGACAAGCGGACGCCGGGCCTCTTCAAGTTGGAGTGGAGTGGTGATGCCATGATTGCTCTCTCCTCCAAGACGTATTACTGTTACGGTGGAGCGGAAAACAATAAGTTTAGCTGCAAAGGGGTGAACCGGCGCGATCCGGCCATCGACAAAGCCTTGTACATGAACGTGCTGCAAAGCCAGGCCAGTGCGAGTGGGACTAACAGAGGATTTCGGGTCGTGGACCACCACATGCGGACGTACATCCAGAAACGAGATGCCTTCACATTCTTCTACCCCAAGGGGAATGTCTTTTCCCGATGGCATCAGTACCACTTACCTGGACATTTGATATACTTCTCATGATATGAGTTAAAACTATAACCGTCAAAAAGTCAGAATGGTCGCCAGTCCTAAGCGCAGGACGTGGGTTCGAATCCTACTCCTCACACTTTTTACACACCTACTGTATTCTTTTGTACATATTCTATACATTCTTGTTCACCTGAATAAAAAAAGTTAAAAACATTACTTGTGTTTTTATGAATTTTTTTATTGAACATCAATAAACGTCAGAACAACAACGTCGTAACAAAAACAATGAGAACACCGCGCGGTGCATTGAATCAATTAAGACAACCAGAGAAATGGGGCATGCACATTAAAACGAGAGGCAGTCCAGTCGTATACGAGTACATCACGGTCTTCGGCTTGAGAATAATCATCAAACATTTGTATGATCGTTTGCATAGAATGTCCTCTACTCCGGTGAATGAGATAAAACACACAGTACTTTCCACATACACTACTCAAGGGTCCTTGTAATCTTTTAGTATTCCAACGCCACACTGTAATAGATACGTCCATGAACTTCACCAAATCGGGATGTAGGGGTGCAAGTCCGTAGGAATCAAAGTATTCGCCTTGGCCCAGGGTGTCCACGTACAC
The DNA here is from genome assembly GCA_036873755.1 of Hanleya hanleyi. Lineage (NCBI taxonomy): Eukaryota > Metazoa > Mollusca > Polyplacophora > Lepidopleurida > Hanleyidae > Hanleya > Hanleya hanleyi. Next base: position 7,332 of record JAVTVY010055949.1, on the reverse strand, counting down.
AGCCACCCAATGTTCACCGGGTCGAGTACGAGGGTCTGTATTCAGGATGTAGGCTGCCGGGGTGGTTGGGGTGGTGGTAAACACATTGCGTGGAAACACACCTCGAAAGGGTACCCGAGGTTCTCGCTGAAGTATGGCCATCAGCTGCTCTGTATCCATGACTCTAACTGGCGTAGTCACACAGCACGTTTCTTTGTTGATCCACGGTGATGACGTTATCAAACTCGGCGTAGCAAATCACGTTAATGGTATGGAGTAGAGGGACGGAGAAACGCAGTTCCAACCGTAAGTTTCCTTTCTTGAGCAAGGCCAGTTGATGATCGTGTTCCAAGGTTGGGGTGAGGTCGAAGGCGAACAAAGTGTACCCACGGCTAAAGTCTCGTCGAGTGATGGTATTTCCTTCGTCTTGATTGTTTTGTCCTGTGGCTGTAAACAGGTTCAGGTAGCTCCGCACATAGTGATGGTTACCAAAATCCGGTTGTAACGGACGGGCTGGAATTTGATGGCCGGCCACGTGCAGTGCCAAAAAGTTGAGGTTGAAATGTTGAAAGTGGAACGGATTCTCACTCCACTGTCCATTGAAACTGGTGTTGGTCACACACGCCAGGGTAAGACGTTTAGGGAGATCCCCTAGAAATAAATTTTCACGATTGGCCATCATCGTACCTGCCGGCACAGAGAACACCTTGGTCTGTACGCGTCGGATGGGGTACAGGGCTGGTTTTTTCGATAAGGCTTCCATGTGACTCACCAACACGCCCTGTTGCAAATCCACCGTACGGACAAACAGGGCTGCATCTTCTATGATGATCTTGTAATTGGGGGCATCTCCATCGGACATCAAGGCGAAAGTGGGTGGGGAACGGATCAACTTGATCTTGATGGATACACCGTTCATCATGTAGCGGTCTTGCAGGAACAGATCGGCGTGCAGTCGTCCCATCATATCGACGGACGTGCTACGGTTTGTAAACTGCCTGAGATGGCCGAACCCATTATTGGCAACGGTGACGGCATCCATGGCTCCGGATGTATCCTTGTAGTACAGCGAGGCTTGCAAGTGTGTTTTTTTGGCATCTTCTCCGTACGACAACAGCCTCTCGATGTAGGCTCGGTACGGGTACGTATTGGTGGACGTACTGATGAGTTTATCGTTCAGACTGATATCCACCTGTTGGAACAAGGAGTGCAGCCAAAGATTCACCGGGCCTACCAACGCATCGTTCGCGATGGGCGTCCTGTCGTTGTCCACAATTTTGGCTTTCACGTACAAGTACGTGTGGGCTAAATCCAGGTAGGCCGTATCTTTGTTTTCAATGGTAAATTCCAGCGGTCCCGTGCCCGTCAGGCTAGCCAGGGGCCGATGTTCTACCCAACGTCCTTCGGCGACACTGGTCTGTGTGGGTGGAATAGTCCACAAATCCAATTCACTGTTGGTAGACGGACACGACTCGGAGTGAATGAATGCCATTATGCGAAGATGTCTCTCTTACCCTTCTTCTTCCGGGGTGTGCGTCGTCGGTGTGTCGGTCGTCGAATGACTCTTCCCTGTGCCGGTGGTTGTCTTTTAAGGGGTTTGGCGATCAAGACGCTGCCTGCTTCTTGGGCCCGTCGTTTCAAGGCTTGTCGGGGTGCCGTTCCTCCCAAGACATCACCGGCCACTCTCAGTCCACTGCGTACCGCTTGTTTACCCACCGCTTTTACTCTCCGTGTCACCAAGGGCAAGAACGTTTTGACGATGCTGCCCAGTATGTTACCCAACCCGTGACCTCGTTGCATGCGTGCACCGCTAAAGATGGGCAAGCTACCTCCCGTTTGTTTCTTGTAGTAGTCGTCATAGCTGGCCGTATGGCACTGGTAAGGCACGTACATTATACGAAGTGAGGAGAACGTGCTTGTCGGAAATGAAGTGTCAGCACCACTTTCCCTCGTTCGAATGCGACCGGGCGTCCCGTGTCATCTCTTATATCCACCGTGATCGTGTTGATATCGGTGTGTCGTACGGGTAGGTAGAGTATGTGGTTGAAACTCTGGGTGACATGATCGCCATACTTCTTTCTAATGGGCACCACCCGTAACAGAGGTGTGTTCACATCGCCCACAATATGGCTGTCCACCGCGTCCGAGTAGACGTAGAGTCCGTACATACCCACTTTCATATCCATCACAACGTCGCCTGTGTCGGTGGTGGGACCCGCGTAGATGTCATAAGGGAGACCTAACATTTGCTGTAGCCTAGGACTGAGTTCCACACCCACGTTGGGGCTGAGCAGGATACAGGCCTTGTCGTTGTGCGCGTTGTAATCGAAGATCACATGATTCTTGAAGGGATAGGATTTGACGGGTCTTGAACTATTCGTCACCACCCGTAGAGACTTATAATTCAACAATGTGGTCAGACCCTCTATGAACGCCTTGGGGGTATCGTATTGGGCTTCGGGTAGAATCAGTCGGTTTACTTTGCCTTCGTAGGTCACCTCGTACCATACTTCCTTGTCTCGCACGTTGTACCACGAGTAAGGGTATTGAATATCCACCAGTCCACATTCCCACCGTCCAGGTAAATGCAACGGTTGCGGTAATTGGGTCACGTACTTGGCCAAGGTGTTGTCAGGAAACACATCGAGCGAACTGTTACTGGGCAACGTGAGGTAAAACATGACGACTGAACTTTCTTGCTTCTGCACCTGGCTTTAATAGGGCTCCCAAGCCTTGAGCGGCTGAACGCGTCGTCGTGATCGTCGCGGTGACTTGCTATGTATCAAAGCTCTCGAGCGCTGGAGCCTCTTTACCGGGGATGGTGTTTTAAAGGGGTGAAAAGAAGGTGCCCGTCGTTGTGGTGTTTTGGGGGGTGACTCCTGTTCCCAAGAAGATGGTGGTGGTGGTGGTGGTGGTCTACTCGGCGATTGCTGGGTCCGCTGCATCCATCGTCAACGGTTAGGATTCCCCACCAATTCTTGAGGGACGTGTGTGTCTTTCAACCCCTGAGCAAAGGCTTCCCAGCCCGGTGGATTAGAGTGTTTGCGAGAGCGCACCGTATCGTTGATCAAATCGGTGATATGAGACCCCGGCACCACTCGGTTTCAAATAAGCAGTTCCCCCTGATCGCTCCAACCCATATCGGGATTCTGTTTCACCCGGTCCAACAATAAACGAGCCTTGGTCTTGAATGCCTTAGGGACACTGGCCAAGACTTCATCTTCCAGCCGAGGTGATGATGGCGGTGTTGGTGCTGGCGCTGCTGGTGGTGGTGCTGCTGGTGTACTACCCCTATATTGATCCATAAACGTCTTGTACCGGTTCAGCGTCTGATGGTAGAGTTGAATTTTCCCTTGATCGGGTAGTCGACGTTGGAGTATACTATTCATCTCTTCGTCCAGAGACTGGAGTTGTTGCACCGTGGCAGGCACGGGATTGCAAACTCTGTAACAGTCGAGGTTCCACCAGCATCATTTTTTTCGTATGTTCCATGACGTTAGCGTGCTCCACCCAAGATAGACCCTACTAACGGTCCCAGTACGGAGGCGGCTAAGGGTGCGAGGAGTGCCCCGAGAAATTCACCTCGCTGTAACACCTGTTTCTTTTTCTTTAAACTTCCCGTCTTCTTCACCAGCGTTCGGAGACCCGTCTTGTGACGTTGCAATTTCCCTTTCTGCAGGGGACTGAGAGGAACATTCCCTTTTAACACATTATGAGCGACTTCACACAAACACCGTACCAATCCCGCGTCCGCGCGGCGCACCAGGACCCGGCCCACCTCCGGTGGCGCGCTGCGTAATACGCGGAGCGCCGGCGCGTGCTTCCGTATCCGTGCAGACATGATGAGGAAGTGAATGCTAGAGGGTTGTGTCTTCTTCTTTTATTTGGGCGTGTACACCGTCTGGAATTCTCCGGGCAAAATGTGGGTCCGCAATCGAAGTGCCGAGGGTGTCCCTTGTTTCAAGTCGATGAGCAGATAACCGTGGGCCCCTTGGGTGGCATCTTCAAAGGCTCCCCGAACAAAGGCCGTGTTTTTAGGGTACATCTGTTTCGCCAGGTGCATAATTTGTGATGCGTCTCTGGGGTTTTTGAACAATACCACATACTGAGCATTCAAACTGATGCTCATGTGCTCTTTGTTCTTACTGAAGAGATTCTGGACGATGTAGATGATGCTCAACCGACGATGATGGCTCCCTTTCGTAAAGAGACGCGTCACCCGACTGTCCGTTTCGGTCACCAGATCGTCTACCACTACCAACGTGTCTTCTGGGGTATCCTCTGGGGGTAATCCTTCCACCAAGGTGAGTCCAGGTATGCGTGCCAGTTCCTCGTACGCAGGCTGCCAAGCTCCATAACACCAGAGAATGCGAGCCACGGGCGGTGAAATGAGGGCTGACCCGTGTTGGATGAGCCGTTGAACGAAGTGTGTTTTTCCCGAACCGGTCGGTCCAGCGATGAGACACGTGAAGGGATACTGCCACCGAGGATCCATAGGTTATTTGGTGATTTGTGCCAAGCGTTCAGAGGCCCACCACCGTTGTCGTGGATCCCACCGGGGGTCGTAGTCGTGCGGGTACCGTTGCCGTGGTAAACGTGGTACCATACCCACTCTAGGTGTTAGCGTCGTGGTGGTGGGAGTCCTATGTTGCCGTGGTTTTGCCCTGGTAGCTTTGATGGTGGAAGGTGATGCGGGTGGGGGGCTTCTGAGGGTAGGACTAGGCAGGTACACGGGTGGTACCCTGGTGAAGTTCCGCAGAGTAGGAGGAGGACTAGACCGCGTAGTGGGATGGGTTGTAGAACCTGGTGGTACCCTGGTAATGTTCCGCAGCGTAGTAGGAGAGGTGGTGGTGGTGGTGGTGGTGGTGGTGGTGGGTGATTGCACTTGACGTTGGGGAGCAGCTATTGGACGAGTGGATGGTAGGTTGAAACAGGATATCAGGTACGCCAAATCGTAGAAGACTCCTCCAAATAAGGTACCCAGAAGCACTAGTAGACACACGACGGTACCGACTTGTCCTTTTCGAATCCGCAGCAGTAAGGGCAGATGTGCACTATCCATGGTACAACCCTAGACTGAAGACTGTAGGCGATGTGAGGTAGAATTTATAGCCGTTTCATGTCACGGGCTGAGACCCAGGAATTAAACGAACTGGGCCAACCTTGCCATTTGACGAAATGATAGGAGATGCCACGTCGACGTTCCGTTTTCAAAATCTTTTCCACCGTGTAGTAGTCTTTCCGTGTTTTTACCACCGGTTGTAATTCTGCCTCGTAAAACGTGCCTTGCAGTGTTTCTCCTTGTAGATCTTCCAGTTGATAGACGTGTGGGTTTCGAGTGCTATGGCGAACGATGACAAAATGCTCGTCACTCCAGTTGGGCAAGTAACTTTTCTCAAATTGCCCTTTGACTTTACTGATCCGTACCACATCCCCGCGTTTGTAACGGGGTGACGTGAGTGGACTTGGTTCTATCGAGTACAGCGTACGGCGCACTTGATGTTCGTTGCGTTCCCTCACATCGAGGGGTGCCCGCTGGATACTGCGATGATAGGCTCGATTGTACCCTTGGACCAGTTGAGGTAGCACATCGATGTACCGTCGAGTGTTTTTGGCGGTAAAATACTTGTACATCCGTCCTTTGAAGGTCCGATTGAATCATTCCACCACAGAGGCTTTGGTCTCGTTGTACGTATGGAAGAAAAACACCTTCTGTTTCTTAAGAAAGGCTTGAAAGTGGCGGTTGAGAAATTCTGTGCCTTCATCCGTTTGCAAATAGAGGGTTTGCGACCCGTCTTGAAAATCTGCTGGAACGCTCGTACCAGATTCTTTCCTGTTTTGGTCCGGATGGGTAGCACCCACGCGTACTTGGATAAAATATCGATACAGGTCAACATGTACCAATGTCCATCATTGTGGGCAGCAAATCGACTCATATCGACCAAATCGGCCTGCCATTGTGCGTCTACGCCTCCTACGATGACTCGGTTACGGCGAAAATGTCGTCGGGCTATAAGTGTCTTGGGTTTTTAACCATTCTCGAACTTCAGTTCGACTGATGCCTTGGGAATGTGCAGCTCGAGCGAGCGCTGCCACAGCGCTATAAGCGGCTGGACTGGTTGGGTTGTAATACAAATCTGTTAACACCTTGTTCACAGTCTTACTCCACGTGGATTCCTGCCGGCCGGCCTTGCGGGTACTCCACTGGCTCCCCTTTCGGGTCCCCCTCTGCGTGCCCAACCGGATGCCCATCTGGGTTGCGCTGTTATGTGTTCGCTTCATGGTAAGACACTGACACTCTAGCCTGTGTGCACCCTATAGATATAGTACTTCATCGACAATGGGGACTACTTTTTCCAAGGCCGTCCATAGATCAGGGTCCAGGGTAAAACCACCATCGTTCAGACAGAGGAGTCGAGCAAAAAAGGCGCCGCGGAAAATGTAGACGTCGTCACACAGGTGAATGCTATCACCGTCGAGGTCACCCAACAACACCCGTTTCAAGGTAGTCCAGCCTTCCGGTGACAAAGAGACGCGCGCTTTGGGTTCAGGCGTACACCAACACCTAAGTCCGCTATCGATGAGGTCCACTCGTTTGGGGTATAACAATAGGGAGCAGCCAGGTGTAAGAGTCCGGGTAGCCACAGAGTTCGCGTCGGGGTGCAGTAAGTCGTGGACGTCGGGGATAATAGTTTCAGCGCCTGCCATAATGCAGGACGGAGTGTGATATGGGGACCACCACGCTGTTCTAACCGGGGAAAAAAAGAATCATCTCTACCACTTCGTAGGTAGACACCGACTCCCACGTGCATGAAATCGACTTCGGGCTCTTTTCCCTGTAACAACCGTGTCAATAGAGTCCACCCTGCTAGAAAATAGCTTCACCTCTCGGGGTTGTTCTTCGATGAGCTGTAGGTGATGGTCATTGACGATCAGGGTGACGTTGGCTGTCAGTTGGAACAACGCAAGCTCACCATCTGCTCCGTGCGCTCCCATGGTGGTGAATGACAAAACACCGGCTAGGGAGGTCTGTATATATATCGCTGTGCAGGCGCTTATACTACACCCTGTAAGTGCCTAGTGGACTAACCTATACTCCCCGCAAAATAGGGTTGGGTAATTTTTATACTACAATGTCAAGTGCCCATATGGGTATAATTAACTCCTAGTCCGTAGCCGTACACGTTACAGTTTTTTATTTGTTCGTGTCTCTCTATCCTAATCCGTACCCGTACACGTTCTGGTTTTATTTTTCCGTCTCCCTTCACCCTTCGTGAAAGTCCGTGATCACTCGGTAGTGTCATGTTAAATTAACCCCTAGTCCGTAGCCGTACACGTTATAGTTTAATTTTT